>OU898284.1:59678860-59792831 GCA_918026665.1 Diabrotica balteata | reverse complement strand
TCTTCCACATCATTGTTACTAAATAAGGACCTATAGACTGGTTTTGCATCCAATGGTATAAAATTGCAGTAAAGATTTTAGATCGTCTAATTTTGGTTTAGAAATAGGTTTTACCTTGTGGCCAGAGTTGAACCAAGTGTTCACTAAAATTGCGGAGATATTGAATAATGGGTCTTCCTTTCCCTTGTTTTTTAGAAATATCTATTTCTATGAAAGTATCCTGATTAAAGTCACTTTTCATTAAAATAGTACGAGGTTTTTCGTTTTGAATGTCAATTTCCCTTGTTTTGAGTCAACTCACCTTACCATTTGTAACATCAGTTTTACGATAGAAAACTGTGTCCTGGGAGAAGATACCTCAATGTAATTTGTTCAAGAGTAGGGTGACTTTCCAAAACTGTTTTCATTATTAATATAATCTTGATGTTGCGGTTTTGGCCACCACATGAGTCAGACCAAAGGATTAATTTCTTGGAAGTCACATTTTCATCACTAAATTTTTATTTAAAAAATGTTCTTGAAGTTCATTTGGTAACAAAGTATCTGTGTTAAAATAATTTTGAGGTGGTAGAAATGTCCTAACGTACCTTGAGATAGCGATTCAAACTTACAGGTAGCAATTCACACAAATCCTTAGTATTTAAAGCAGCGAATGTAACAATATCTGCCGTTAAGGATGTTGGTGTAGTATCTAGTACAGAAGTTGTGGTTAGTTCCTCAGTATATGTATCTTGCTTATTTTCCTAAAAGAAAACAGCATATGTAGCTGACAGAAATAAAGAATATTCCGATCCATTATAGAATTAACATTTGCAAAATCTCTAACAAACTGATTCTGTTATAATACATAGTCTAAAATGAATTTTGAGGTTAACCTAGAAACTGATCTATAGTTTCTTACCTGTAAAGATGCTGCTTTGTTGTTTAAACAAAGTGCAACCATTTTTTCTGTTCTCTGACCTGCTCATATTTGAAGATAATTCCACAATTTTAATGTTATTCTAACCCGATAGCTTAGTTTGGCATAACCAGACCAAAGACGCTTAGTCGGCGCTTAGTCTATTATTGCAAAACTAAGAATGGCAGTTAAGAATATAGTCTTGTTATGCAAAACAAAAAACCCTTCATAGACAGAATGTCGCTTGGTTTAACTTTGTTTATTTTAGCGACCGTTAACATGACAATAACAGGAATTTTTTCCAAGATAGTTTTAGCTATGTGTCACCCAAATCTGTTGAAATCTCGATTTTAAAGAAGTGGCGCTTGGTCGAGTTATGCATAACGCCGTCCACTTAAAGAATCAAAAATAATACTTAAATAACCCAAGCCCCTGGAATTAATTTATAGATAAGCCGGATAACATTCATATCCTTAAAGTCCATGTAGGCAGGCAACTATTTTGTTATAAGATTTGAACCACTTAAAAATTATATTAGATATATATTCATAAAATCATTTATTTATTTATTTCATAAATTTCAAGACTCACTAATTTTGAGACAGATCTTACAAAGAAATTTAGAAAAAAGTTTAATCACAATTAATACAATTTGTATTAATTTACTACATAAATTTTAGACTACAAATGTAGTATTGTCGAAAAACCTCATATCTGTTTCATAAAAGTTTCAAGAATACCCAGCCAAAAAATTATTAATGTATAAAAAATACATTCATAAAAAATATTTTTTATTATATTCTTTTTACTAATATTTACTGTATTTTAACAAAGAATTTGGTCACTATCTGCTATAAGAACACATGTTAATTTTTTAAACACTTTGTACTTGTTCAGATGGGTCTCAAGGTGCAGGGACATTTGTCTTTTCAATTAATATTGTGTACTGGTACAGTTGCAACTCCCAATAAATGAATCGTGTCTTTTAAGTAATATTTTGTTATATGAGTAGTATAAATTTTGCAGTCTGCAATAATTAAAGTAGCACCTTTTCCTTTAATTAGTATGTTATATGGGTACATATAAATAAAGAAGTTAGCAAATTAACTACTCATGTTGGTAGCAATGAATGTGGATACAAACAGAATTAATTGTAGTAATATATGCACAGATGCAACAAGCAATAAGTATAGATAAATTGTACAACAAGCAATAAAGGGGCACCTTTTCTTTCAATTATTATTGTGCAGTTGGATAGGGGTACTGAATGCATAAACTTTGCAGTCTGCAATAAATGAAATAATCCTTTTCTTTCAATTAGTATTTTGTAGTTTTATATAGGTACATATCGTCGGCTCAATACTACAACTAGGTAACTCAAATATAACACTTCTGAGAAAAACGCATTTAAAGATTTTTGCAAAGTTTGAATTCCTCTCTAGCCTAAAATTGACAAAATATTAAAGTCATATTTCGTTTTTACCATTCTTACCTTCTTTACTGACCATCCATGAGGTTTAATAATGTATATATTTTCCAAGATTAGGAATATCAGGAGAAAAGGTTGAAAAGTCCCAGTTATCTAGTTGTTGCATATACCAAAATCCCAGTTATGTACTTGTTGCAATATATATTTTCTTGTATTGGCCCTTGTTTTTGTTAAAAAAAGAACTACTAGTTATATTTTACTAACTAAAGTTATTTTTTAATTCTTAAGTTAAAATTATACACTGTTACACATAAAAAATAAAAATTAGGTAGGTTTCTACTAACATTTAAAAAAATATTTACAAAAAACTACTTTATGAATATTGATATGGAACAATTTGTAATTTCTGAAGAAGCACAAATAGATAAGTTCTTTAAGGGTTACCTTCGTAGTCTTGACCGTCATCTATTTCACTTGAATCTTCTTTATTCTCGTATGGCAGACTGGTGTAAAATGGCCTGTAGGAATCTCCCAAAGCAGGTGGTTTCACCGAAAATAGTGATATCAGATCTTTATATTTTTGTATAGATATTGGAATCAGTTGTTGGTACAAAGGTTGTAAAGGCGATTGAATTGAAGTGCGTGTCCGTTTGATTAAATTTAAGTGTCTAAAATCTTTATCAGAAAATGATTCTTTGAACTCCATAATAAACGGCTGTGACTTCCTAAATCTTAGCCAGCACATCTTTTGCCAAAGAACAGCGTCTCCATTTTCATCCTTTTTCCGAATAGTCAAGTTATCCCTTACAAATTTTTTAAAATCTTTATGTCCGATTGATCCAAATCATGAACAAGATAAGGTTTGTCTCCCTTTCTTCTGGCTCCCCGAGCAATTTGCTTCCAATCTTCAGGCCACAAAGCTTTCCCCACACGTTTGAATTCTGTGTTAATTGCAGAGTGAATGGAATCACATTCCATCTCACTGTGCCCAGAAACCAAGAACTTCATATTAATGACTTCCAAGTTCTTTAAATCATTTACTGCCTTCATTAACATTGCTGCAGTAAACTGATTCAAGTTTTGGCCTCCACATCTGTCACTAAAAAGGTGACACAGGTTGTTGTTTCTGGAAGTGATTTAAGATAAAGATAAATTGCACTGGCTATTTCACAACTTCCTCGAGATCCTTGAGTCTCATTCCAAATGAAACAATCTCCTTGCTTACTGACAACATTGTAAATGGTGAAGTTGTAGTTAGCAAGCCTACGTTTATAGAAGAGTGCATTATTTGTTGGATCAGAGGGTACTAATAAAACTTGCTGGAGATCAAAATTGGCACATATGTGTGATCCATCAGAAAATTCAGCATCAATTCGATCTTTAAGTTTTTCGGTTCTAGCTTGATCCTTTAGAAAGAGATGAGCTTCATAATCTATTTTGAGCAACGATTTCTCATCAATGGTTGCACTAATATAATGAGAACAAACACGACACTGATCTTTTTTAGGATGATGGAAACCTAGATTGAAATTTTCATTAAAAATTTTTCTATACATGGCCAAACTAACTTTTTCTTCAGCTGTTGAATCACACAATTCACAATAAAGTCTATACATCAGAGTAATATTTAAGGATGAATCAAGATAATGTCGTTCAGTAGATGATCGACAATAATGGGAAGGCACAGTAGGAAAGCTTTCAATATGTGACTTAACATTTTCCAAAACTGTCGAATTAGTTACTTTTTTCACGTGTTTTCCCCTATTATCACCCTCTGTTGTATTTTCAGATGTTCGCTTTTTCATAGCAATATCAACTACTCCCTTCTTAATTCCTAGTGTATTAATAAACATCGTCTTACAAACTTTAATTCTTTCATTATTCTTTGGGAGAAAAAATGTTACTGAAATATTTCGTTTAGATTGTAATGATGTAGTACATTTTTTAGGATTTTTATCTGTGTTACTGTGAATAAAATCCCGTTGTCTATTATAATTTGCCAGTGCATAGTAACCTTGGAAAATTCTCGTTCTGTCCAATTCAGTTAGTTTACTAGAACACTGGTTTCGGCAGTTGGTGGGACAAGCGGGTTTCATTGTTACTTCAGGAATGCTTTTATTTCTTGAAGAAACATAAGCTTCCCCTTTGGCACGTTTCTCTTTACGCAGATTTCTTGACCATTTATCGAGTACACGACGTCGCTTTCGTGGACGATCAGTTACTTCAGGAAATGTTTCCATGCCATCGAGAATGATGTTGCTTTTATTCCTACACTTTGTTGATAAGAGCATGTTGTCAACTTCATCATCAGATGAAGATTCTTCGTCAGCAGGTAAATATTCTGAATCATTTTCTAAAGAAAAAGGTTTTGCCACAGCTTCAGTGAACGAACATCCAACATCATTTGCATCACAGTCCTCAGTTATAGCCACCTGACTTGATGTACTAATATCTTCACAAATGTTGCCTTCGTTATCTATATCTGTAGTAGTTAAACCCACCTCTTCTACTGGTATATTGTAATCATCTGTAAATAAGATCAATGTTATCTTTATAATACCACAAATTTGTTGTTAGTAAATAAAATATGTCATTAAATTGTTAGTGGTACAAAATCTGAGTTTTTATTTTTTTCTCCTTTTTTTATTTGAATTATTTTCATTTTTAATGAACTATAAGCTTTAGTTTGTCAATAAAAGCAACAAAATAGTTCTAATATGTTATTCAATTGAACAAATACAATTACAAAAACGATATAAATCTTAAAATACAGGGATCACTGGAACTTTTATTTGTACTTTTTATTTTTACAACAAAACAAAAATTATTTGCTATAATTTTTAATATTGAAGCAACACTATAATATCTAACCTAAGAAGTGTTAACACATGGTTTAAAAATATAGATTTGTACATACCATTCGTAAGTATTGTAGAACAATTTGCACTACCACTGTGAACTACAAAATCACTTCTACAATTGAACTTGGCATTACATATTTTACATAGCCACATTTTTAATTATTTTGCACTTACGTTCTCAAAACAAATAAGTAATTAATCATCAAAATATCTAACGGACAAAATCTTCGTCAATGGTGACAACTCAGTGGTCGTATTTTTCAAGTGACTTTACTTACGTGCTACAACTAGGTAAGTGTAGTTGTATAGTTGTGTGACTAACAGCTTAGTCAGTAAATGTGCAACAAGTAGATAACTTAAGATATCGAGTTGTAGTATTAAACAAAGGATGATTTATAAAGTTATCTACTTTTGAAAGTTATTTATATTGACTCATAGGGTTCGTTTTGAATTGTCTAGTTGTAGCATAGCATGAAGATGATATATTTACATCTATTGGTAAACTTATCTCAAAAATGAATATTTTCGAGTTATCTAGTTGTAGTATTGAGGTGACGATATGTAGTTGATTGAAAGATGGTTGAAATTAACTTAATAAACTGCTGGTAGCAGTACACAGGTGAGGTTCTTCAAGATCTAATGAATGTGGGTAGCAGGTATTGAGACACAAAGAAAATTATTAAAGATTGTTTGTTTGCAGAAATTACCTTTAGTAAGAGGTAAGTAGGGAGTGGGTTGGGTCTAAGAAATAAGGTTTATTTCTCATTGGTTATACCACTACATAGCAATTCAGAGAGGGGTATAGGACTCTGAAAGGGATTATGGTCCTATAAAACCAATACTTGCTCCTTTGCACTAGTTATTATTTTTCAGTAAATAAAATCAACTCAGTTCAATAGTTCAATCAGTTCAGTTAAAAATGAAAAGTATCAAGTTTAGTGTTATAAAAACCGGAAAAAAATCGGCGAAAATTATTTCCCATTTAAAAAAAGCTCCAAATTCTGATCAGTTTACAAGTGATACATCCGGTATAGAATTTGTGGAAGGTGATATGAAGAACCATTGTCCACTGCAGTATAGTGAATTTGAAAATAAAGCTTCGTGTTCTTCTACACCAGTGATAAAAAACTCAAAATATGATGATATATCAGAGGAAAGTGATTCCGAACATGAGTGCTTATCTGAAAATGAAAATGCTTCTGATAATAATTCTGATGTTGAAAAAATTCCAGAAGTGGTAATCAGTGAGTTAAATGGGACAATAGAAGAAGGAAGTGACTGTAATGCAACCACGGATTTTAACAAAATGGACGAAAAAATAATGAGTGCGGATAGTGATGTTAAACAATTATTAACCCAATTTGTAAGTGCCAGTGAACAATTAATGGTAGAATATCAAAAACAAAGAGAGATTATAGTCAAAAAAATATCCACCTACGAAAAAAAAAGGAAAAGAGCCAATCATAGTTTAAATATTTTAAATAAAAAAATTGCAAATTCTAACAAAATTCTAACCTACATTCATTCTTGTGAGTGATATTCCATTTTATTATCAACGAAAACAACACAGTTCAAATGAAGATTGTCAAGTTTAGTGTTCCAACAGTGAAAAAGTGAGTTCGGGCAGTGATTTTAAACAAATATTAACCTACATTGTAAGTGCCAGTGAAAACATTGGTGACAAAATATCAAAAACAAAGAGACATTAGTGAAATAGGAAGTAAAAACGGAATAGACTCAATGATAGTTTGGATAAAAAAAATTGCAAAATTTAACAAAATTCTAACTTGCATTCAATCTTGTGAGTGAAAACATTGTGAGTGATCATAAAAAATTGTAAACAAATAGATAAATATTGTAATTTTCAGTATTCATTCAGTAGCTCTTTAAGGGTGGGTTGTAACTCGAGTGGTTTAACCCAGTGATCACAGGACCAAGGTTTAACCTTCCGACTGCGGTCAACTTGTATTTTGTTGTAACACACGTTGGTCGATTGACCAGTCGTCATAAGGTGGCAACATTGATATTTTGACAGAAAGCCGTTCTGACAGCACCGCCGGGGGCGCGGCACCGTTCGTTATATTTACATTTTATAGCTTTGCTGCTTTGATACAGTTGATTGTCTTATAATTTCTTTGTTTTATGTAGTATTAGTGAATTCGTTGTATTTTTAGGGGTTTTTAATTTTAAACAGTATAGTGATATTAAGATTTTTAGTAGTTATAGGTATATTTAGTACATTAGTGATATAGCAAGTTAATTGTTTTATTTAAGTTTGGAAGAGCACTATATTTTTTCAAAAAGGATGGGTAAGAAACTATTAAATATGAAAAAATTGTGTCTAAGACCTTCATTTTTTAGAATCGAATGCTAATAGAAGAACAGTAAACTTCACAGAAAGTGAAGAAAATATGCTTCTTTTATTGATAAAAAAATATGCAACTATTATAGAAAACAAAAAAACAGATAGCTCCATTAATTACAAAAAAAATGAAGCATGGGCCCAAATCGAAAGAGAGTTTAATGCATGTAGTAGAGGGGGAACCTACAGAAGTATGATAGTATTAAAAAATAAATACACAAATATTAAGAAGAGATCAGTAAAGAAATTTTCAAATGCAAAAAAAATGATGTATTGTACAGGTGGGGGTCCTAATATTCAATTCACAGATAATGAAGTGGATACCACAATTAGGGAGATAATTGGATCCCGAATGACTGGTTTAACCTCAGAGTTTGACAATGATAGTCAAAGTAAGTTAATTTTTCTTCTAAATATGCCTTCAACCTTCCATTAAATTTTAGTTAAATTCATATCCTGTCATTTAGATGAGTATTGAGTGTGTATAGGTAAAGTAGGGACCACCTAAGTTTACCATTACATCATCAGTTAGCATCCGAAATAAGTAAAAAACTAGTCAAGTTCATGTAAGCTGGTTTTGTAGCCATCTCGTTTACAATTTTGAAATATTGTTTTTATGTAATCTCATATTGAAATGTAATTTTGTAACTCTGTTCCAGTTGAAATAGAACATGAAGAATATTCCCCATCAACATCTACAGTGTCAGAGGGGGAAGGTATGGTACACAAAATAATATTTATTATTCAGATTACATTATATAGTTAACTTTTAGAACTACTCAATCAGGAAGACTTAACAGTAATTTATAAATCAGATGAGGAGGTGACGGAAACAAAATTAGACAAGACTGTTGTAGGTATGTTAATAAAAAAAAATGTTTTTCAATATTATATTATTTTATTTTTTAGAAGAAAAAAACTGGTCAAAAATGTCTGTGGAGAATCTTAGAACTCCTAAAGCTAAAGAATTAAGAGGAGACAATAATACCAGAAAAAGTAAGTGATGTACATGTATGTTAAAAAGTCCTATCTTTAAAAATAGTGTAAATTGTTTTAAAAGTATAATATGGTGTAGTAAATATTCTATTACCACTAACATGTAAAAACTCTATGATATTAGAGGATTAAGTATCTTATAAATAAGTTCAACGACAGTAAATTGATTAAAGTTTTGATAGTAATAGCATAATTCATTACCTTAAATTGTTTTTTTTAGATAATACACTGAAATCAAAATTAACTGATTGGGCCAAGTCCAAAGAAGATTTACTGTCTATACAGCAGAAGTGTATAATTGATGAAAGCCGCCAAAAATTACAACACAATGAAGAAAAACATAAACAAGAATTAAGACATAGGGAGGAGAGGCACAAACAGCAGTTAAAAATGGAAAAAGAGGAACATCGTATAAAAATGGATATTTTAGAATTGCAAAAAAAAACAGTTGTCATAAATTATTGTGAATAAAATTTATTTTATATTGGCTTATACTTTATGTATTCCTTCTTCGATTGCAATCCATGCATCAGTGAGTATTAGTATTAAATTATATATTTTTGAAATGTATTGTAAATTATGCATTATCAAAACTATAAAATTTATAGTAGTCATCATCATCAATCAGCCCTGATTTGTCCATTGTTGAACATAGGCCTTCTCCAAATATTTCTATCTAACTCTATTCTGCACCTCTGCTAAAAACCAATAAAATAATACTAATATAACTATGATACAAGGATACATAAGAGATTTATAAAAGTCTTTGAAAATATTGGGTAATTAGATTATGCCTAACCAAATTGTTAATATTAAAACGAGGAGCATCAGGTATCACCAAATTAATATTATTTGCCTCTTCTATCGCTGCTGCAATATTTTCATTAACAGGTAGGTCTGGTTCGTTTCTCATACGTGCTATGTTATGAAGTACTATACATGCAATAACAAGAGCTTCCACCTTGTCTATATTGAGTCTTATTCCTAATGCTAAAACTGGAAATCTTCTTTTAAGAACTCCGAAACATCTCTCTATAGGGTTACGGGTTCTAATTTGACTTTCATTAAACAACTGCTCCACTCGAAGTTGTACATTAGCCAATGGTGTTATTAAATAGGGTTTTATGGCATATCCAGTATCACCCACTAAAACGGCATGTCCAAACTCTCCATTTTCAAATTGGGCTCTCAAACGTGAATTTTCAAATATGGTAGAATCATGAACTGATCCTGGCCATCTACATACTACATTTTGAATAATTAGATCAGGTTTACAAACAGCCTGCACATTAAATGAAAAAAAGCCTTTTCTGTTCCTGTATATTTCAGCATTATTTCCTCCAGGAGACTGTATTTTAATATGCGTGCAGTCTAATGCACCAATACATCTAGGGAATCTACTAATATTGTAAAATTGTTCTTGGACCCTTATCACTTCTTGTTCAGTCTCTGGCATTTTAATGAACTCTGGTGCAAGTCTTGCTAAGCTTCTCAGAACTTTTCTAATTATACGACTGGCAGTAGACTTGTCAATACCTAAAAGAAATAAATATTTAGCCTAATCAAGTTTAACAATAATGTAATACTTCATTTCACTTTAGGGACCATGGCAAAATTACAGAGAAAGCATTAGTCATATAATATAAAAGCCATTTTGTTATGCAATTATTATTACCTGTGAAATCTCCAACTGCTTGTAATGTTGATCCCGTTGCCAAAAACCTCAAAGTCAGTAAAACTTTTTCTTCAGCAGTTACAGTATTGACTCTAAAAACCAGCAGTTTAATAAGTTATAACTTCAGAAGTTAAATAAAGCATTAACTTACTCATACTTAATACAACTAATGTCTTCCTCAATCTCTTCCAATATAAACTGAACAGTTTCTTTTGATAATCTAAATCTAGATCTAAATTCTTCAGGATTCCATTTCAAGAAGTGATTTTCTCTCTGCCTGAATGTTCTTGGAGCCCTAGGGAACAATTCCAATTCCAGTAACTCTAAAAAGTCTTCATCATCTGTTAACTGCAGTTCTTGCAGATCGCCTCGTTCTAAATTCATTATATTACAATGTACATAAAAACAAAAAACAGACCACTTAAAATTGAGGTTAAACACAATTATTAATTATGATATGTTTTTCGGCACCACCACGGAGGCATTCTCGGCTCGGAACACTGTTTTTAAGAAAATATTTTATTGTTCTTTGGCCTGACCAAAGGTTAACCCATCAAGTTTAGCGGATCAAAAATTCTAAGGTTAACCCGTCGATTAACCACGGTCAAACCGAGTTACAACGATGTTTGGACATTTGACCATTGACTAGAGGTTAACCACTCGAGTTACAACCCGCCCTAAGCGATATATTCTGGTTAATGTGACAACACATTCTATTTAGTATAACATGAGGTTTGTTTTTCCTTCAGACATCATGTTATACTAAATAGAATGTGTTGTCACATCAACCAGGATATATATCGCTTAAAGAGCTAGTAAATGAATATTTAGTACTTCTCAAGCATGGGCTATATACAAGGAATAGTTGTACTTTTCAAGCAAGGGCTATATACAAGGAATATATAACCTTTTATACCCTAGGTGATGTGACAACACATTCTATTTGTATAACATGATGTCTGAATGAAAACAAACCTCATGTTATACTAAAATAGAATGTGTTGTCACATCACCTAGAATATAAAGGTTATATATTCCTTGTATATAGCCCTTGCTTGAGAAGTACAACTAAGACCATTATATCTGTGTGCTTAAAAAATGAACACATAACACTTGTATGTGATGAAATATTGAACTGAGTTGATTTCTTTTACTAAAAAATAAAAATATACACAATATTCTGCCTTTATATTTTCTTAGTACTTAGGTTAACAATTATCTGTTTGATGGACTCAATTGATAAAACATGAAAATACATATCTTCCTTGATGTACTAAGTGTTACAAAAAGTCTTTTTGTAACAGTTAGTAACTGTTATGTATTTTAATTAAAAGACATTGGTATAATTAAGATAACTTTATTCATAACGTTACATGGTTATGAACATGAACATGACATTGACATGCATGTCATCATTCTTCTTTTTTTAGTTGCCGCAGACAACATTCACAACATTTCTCCCCTTGTTTTTTATTAAAGATCTAGCCTGCGAGTTGGTTTTATAACTCTGCCAAACCTAGACATTTTTGGAGTATCATTATTTTTTAAAGTCACTTTTGGAGAAGCAATTATGGGTGTGTTGTTAGATTCACATATAACACTTGGTGGCACTGATATTGGTGTTAACTCACTTCTTGGGGAATCAACTGTTACGTTTTGAGGAACACTGGGAATATTGCTACACATTTCTTGTTCTGGACCACTATAATTGGCAAGATTATTACTTATATTAGGTACTATATTGGTATGTGAATAAGTTGGATCACCCATATCACTTCTTAAAGAGTCTGCATGAACAAATTTGATAAGAGATCCAACTTGTACTAAATAAGTACAATAACTTAATATTTTCATAACCTTACCCCTTTGCCAAAGCTTGGTATGCTTATTTTTTACATAAACTGGTTCATTCAATTTAAATAATTTTCTAGCTCTGACTGCATTTTGTGAACCACCTTTAGCATATTTGCTATGGCCAGAGGGTTTGATTAAGTCAAATCTGGTTCTTGGTTTTAACTTTAGAATACTTTCAGATGGTGTCATATTTGTTGATGTAGAAGGGGTGTTTCTATAAGCAAAAAGAAAACTTGATAATTTAAGCAAAATTTGTTGTTTAGTTATCTCTTCCCCTTTTACTGAAAATAAAGCCTTTTTTAAATCTTTCTTTACTATCTGTACAGCTCTTTCAGCAAAGCCATTGCTGGGTGGATGACCTGGAGGTGATTTTATTGGAGTTATACCATTTGACTGACAAAACGAAACAAATTCTACTGAATTAAAGGGTGGACCTCCATCTGAAACTAGTTCTACTGGAAGACCAAAAATTGAAAAGGTTTCCTTTAACTTTGAAATGGTTTCTGACGCAATGGTACTGTTATCCATTAATTTGACATCTAACCATTTCGATTTTTGGTCATACATGAGCAAAAATGTATGGTTAAACAACTTTAGGAAATCAATAAATATTCTATAAAAATTATGAGGTGATTCTGGCCAAGACATATGATCATTACTTCTAGTGAAATTTTGATTTTCCTGGCAGATATCACATGATGCAATAAATTTTTCTATATCATCATTTAGATTTGGCCACCAACAATATGACCTAATTAGTAATTTGGTTCGTACAATACCAGAATGTTGCTCATGAAAAACTTTTAAAATTTCAAGTCTTAACGACTGAGGAATTACAACCCTATTCCCTAACATAATACAATTCTGTTCAACTGATAATTCATTCCGGCGTTTAAAAAAAGTTTTTAAGTTATCATCCTCAACACTAATAGGCCAACCTGACAAAATAAGGTCCTTGACTTTCAGAAGTAATGAATCTTTATTAGTAGCTTTTTTAATATCATCTGCATTCAATGGTATTTCCTTAATTAAGCTAAACGAAAAAATATAGTCATCTACTTCAGTTTGTTGTTTTAAAGGTAACCGTGACAACCCGTCTGCATTGGCAATAGAGTTTCCTTTTTTGTAAATAATATCATATCTGTAACCTGACAAAGCTAACGCCCATCGAGTAATTCTAGCAGCAGCAGTTGTTGGGATATTTTTATTTTTTGCAAAAATAAATTGAAGTGGTTGATGATCTGAAATAAGGGTAAATTTACGCCCATAGAGATATTTATGAAACTTTTTGACTGCAAATATTAAAGCTAAAGCCTCCCGTTCTAAATTACTATATTTTTGTTCAGTTGGAGAGAGGGTGCTAGAGGCAAATAGTACAGGTTTTTCAATACCATCAATAATATGACTCAATACAGCTCCCACACCATAGCCACTAGAATCACATGTCACATAAATAGGTAAAGTTGGGTCATAGTGTGTCAACAGACTATCTGAGGTCAACAAGTCCTTACTGAGTCTAAAGATGTCTTCACATTCATCAGTCCATTCTTTAGAAAAATCTACATCAGGTTTGCAAATATTATACAATGGCTTTAATTTTGATGACAACATTGGAATAAACTTGATGTAATAATTTAATAACCCAAGATAAGATTTCAATTCAGTAAGGTTTGTTGGGGACGGAGCAGACTTTATTGCTTGAATTTTTTCCTCAGTAGGATGGATACCTGACGAATCAATATAATGACCTAAGAATTCGACTCTATCTTTAAAGAATTTACATTTTTTATGATTGACTTTGACATTATATTGCTCAAGTCTTTTAAGGACTTCAATCACATTTTGATAACATTCCTCTAATGTTTTTCCATAACATAAAATATCATCCAAGTAACATTTTGTATTTTCCAACCCCACCAGAATATTATCCATAACAGTTTGGAAAATTCCAGGGGCTGAACTAATACCAAAAGTTAACCTATTATAGGCAAAAAGTCCCAAGTGTGTATTAATAACTAACAGTTCTTTGGACTTGTCACCTACTTCAAGCTGTTGGTATGCCCCTTTCAAATCAATGACTGAGAAATATCGATTTCCACTTAAGCAAGCATATATATCTTCGGGAAGTGGCAAAACACAATGATCTGTATCAAGAGCTGGATTCACAGTTTTTTTGAAATCAACACAAATTCTAATATGAGAACTGTCTTTTTTTGGCACAACTACTATTGGACTTGCCCAATTACTAAAATTAATTTTTTTTAATATACCCAAATCACACATTGTTTTTAATTCTGACTCTACTTTGCTTTTCAATGCAAATGGCATATCATAAGCTCTATGAAACACAGGTTTTGCTCCCTCCTTCAGATTCAATTCAACTTTAAAGTTTTTAATACAGGACTGTGACTCATCATTAAAAACATTTTGAAAATCTTTTTTTAAAGACAATACCAACTTCTCAATTTTTGAGCTTACCTCTGATATTCTGCCTGACTCACCCGGCAGCTTTTGACATATATTTGACACTGGGTGCTTACTAGACTGATTTTTAACATTTACCTGACTATCTGACTGAAACATATTAACTTCAAATGGCAACTGCTTACTAGAACTACTTGACTGACATGGTTCATACAAAGATTCATTCAACTGTGACCCAGACTGACAACACTCAGTTGAAATATCCTGTCCATCCATGAACTTATTAGTTGAATCTATCATGTTTAGACAGTCAAACGACAACTTATGTTTCCAGTCTGGGCTTAGTACATTTAGCCAATTTCGACCAAGCAATGGTATAAATTTATGACTGCTATCCAAAATTACTAATGGTAAACTTACTATTTTGTCCTTGACTTGTACAAACACATCAGTCTCCCCAGAATCTTAACACCTTCTCCTGTTAATACTTTTAACCTATACTTAACACTGTACAACTTCAATTCTGGTAGGTATTTTTCAGAGTCTGTGATGTGCATGACAGTTCTACAAGCTCCACTGTCTATGTCAAATTTAATCTTCTTACCTTCTATGTTCAATGTTACCTGAGCTGGATTTTCATCTTGGCTTTCGTTTATAGTTGCCAAAAACCCTAGAACTAGGTCATCATCACTTGTAGATGTCTCCTCTGATTCATCCAGTTTGTTGACTTTCTCACTTCTGCATGCACGACTTGTATGACCTTTTATTTTGCATTTAAAGCATTCCCACGCCTTTGCTGGACACTTTTCTGGGTCATGCTTTCGGACTCCACATCTATAACATGGCTTCACTTTTTGACTGTCTTTCTTAAACACAGTGGCACTATTTGACTTTTTTTGATTCTTAAAAGTAATTTTATCAAGACTTTCTGCCATCGTACTGACTGCACTTTCCATATTCATAGATTTTACTTGACCTTCAGCCAGTTCT
The DNA here is from genome assembly GCA_918026665.1 of Diabrotica balteata. Taxonomy (NCBI): domain Eukaryota; kingdom Metazoa; phylum Arthropoda; class Insecta; order Coleoptera; family Chrysomelidae; genus Diabrotica; species Diabrotica balteata. The sequence continues at coordinate 59,777,342 of OU898284.1, read as the reverse complement.
ATAGACAAGGCTTCATGTACTGCAACATCAAATGTTAAATTATCCATTGATAATAACTTTCTTTTAATGGCTTGTGACCTAATACCACATACAAACTTGTCTCTCCAAGCTTCTTGCAAAAATGCACCAAACTTACAGTGTACTGACAAACTTTTGAGCTTTTTCACATAAGCTTTAATGTCATCTCCTTGGTCTTGAATTGCATTCCAAAACTTATACCTTTCTGCAATTTGTAACCTTTTTGGACTAAAATGTTCAACTAATTTTGTTTTTAACACATCATAACTCTTAGCACTGGGTAAATCTGGAGTTAAAATGTCTTTAAGAGTTGAATATGCCTCTCCACCGATCAGTGTTAATAACATAGACACCTTCATTTGTTCTTCTACCACATTACACACAAACAGTTGTTCCATTCTCTCCATGTAACTTACTATATCTCCCACTTTTGGGTCAAAATGTTCTATATTACCAATTAGATTATTTGCCATGATTTTATTCACTTAAGACTTGTGAAAAATCCCAATATGTTGGCTATTTTAGGTTAGGTGGACACCTGGTGACATCGGCACTTAATTCCAAAAACTTTTGATTTCACACTTGAACGTGTGGACTGACTGACTTACACGTGGATACGTTGACTCGTCGCCAAATAATGTTATGTATTTTAATTAAAAGACATTGGTATAATTAAGATAACTTTATTCATAAAGTTACATGGTTATGAACATGAACATGACATTGACATGCATGTCATCATTCTTCTTTTTTTAGTTGCCGCAGACAACATTCACAACAGTAACAAAGGTAAAATAAATAAAATATTGTTTTGTTTTCAAAAGAACTTTTTAAACTTGAACTATTTTATTTTGATACTAAAAAATAAAAATATACACAATATTTTGCCTTTTTTTCTGTTTCTTAGTACCTAGCTTAACCAATCAATTGAGGTTATACCACAGTATAGACTGTTTCATGGTCTCAAATGATAAAAAATGAAAACTAATGACTTTTTATGAAATTCACATGAATTTTTTAACCCAATTTGACAATCGAAATCATGTTTTTGTACCATTTTTTTACGAAAACAAAGAGAAAAAATAACATATTTTATTTAAAGTATGTCAACCAATCACCCGCCATTTTGTTACTAAAACAGATATGACCAGAAAAACGTTTACTTATTATTTTAAACACTTTTAAGTCATTTAGCTCCATCTATAAATTAAAACGTTAACCTCTCTTTCACGTGTGAATGTAATCTTGGAGAGTTTCACCATTGAAATTAAAGATGGCGCTAGCAGTACCATACCGTAATTCTAAACTGAATATTTCAAATGAAATAGGCCAACATTTAAACCAAATATTTTAATGTGTCATAATTTTTAAAAATAAAAGGTTTTAGATAAAAATTAAATGTTTTCGAACTTGTAAATTAAAAAAAAAGATTTTGGGATCATATTTATATTATATTAAAAGTACTCAATGTCCGAAAATAATTCTTTTTAGTGTTTTTTAACTTTTTATATTAAATACCTCTGGATTCTTAGAAGATAAACGGCCCAAATTTTTACAGTGTATGTAGGTAGAAAAAATCAAGTCCTTGGTAAAGTTTAAAAAAAAACAAGTAAAACAAAGTTTTTTGGATTTTTGCAAGTATTTTTTAAAAATCTCTGCGAAACTAAACAATACATTTCAAAATAAAAAAACTGCTTTGGGTTCAAAGATATGGGACATTTTGATAATATTTTCATTAAATAAAACTTAAATAATTAAAACAACACACTTTTTAAAAATTTATATATTTGTATAACTAACTATAGTACCTATTTAATTGTATAGTCTATGCATTACACAGAATACAATGATTAATAAAAACCACGGAATATAGTTTGGTTTCACACACACCACAATGCTGTCCGCTTATTTCATCGAATCTCCCACTTGCGTGTCGGCTCACATGGGCAGATGGGACATCGCTTGGTATTCCTTGCAATACACTAAAAAAACAAGATATGCAAAGTGGGGTATTGTCCAAAATGTAATAATGTTCTGTGACGCATATAGGGTAAGTTTGTTGATTGATTAAAAACCATCTATTATCTATATCACTAATATTCACAATTTTTTCGTCAATTTCGGAATTATCTAGTTCTAAAAATTCACTGTCAATTATTTCGTCAAGATCAATTGTTGATGCCTCACTACTTAAATCGTCTTGTTCCATGATTTCTCTATCTGCTATGGTAAAAATTTAACTGACCGAATACTTATTTTATTTGATAAAGCCGAAGAGCACCTCTGCTATATCTATTATAAGTGGGGAACTTGTGTTTTTAACCTATCCCCATACACAAAGGGTTAGCATACAACTGTTGTTTACCTGTCAAACATCTGCTTTCTGGTTTACATTCGCCTATCATTAGTTTGCAGGTGTAATTTACATACAGTTGCCGCCACATTATAATTTACATACCTACTCATTTTTATAGAGAAATCTGGAAAGCAGAACATCTGTTAAACAACTGCTACCTATTTTATATTTAACTGTTTTTAATTTGTGGGTGCAATCTGCATATATCTGCCCCTACAATATAATTTGCAAATATATGGGTGACATAGTCGCAGCTTTTCATTTGTGTTATTTATATAAGAAGGTGGAAAGCAAAACATCTGCGCACCCACATAGAGGCTATAGCGCAGGAGTAGGTGTAAAAAAAGGGTATTTAAGCTTGGGTGAAGCATTCTAGATGTTTAAACATATAAGATGAATCAGTGTACGTGCGGTAAAACTTTTTCGCGGTCTTATAACCTTCGTAGACATATGACTGTATGTAAAAAGAGTCACTCGCGTGTGTTTATCTGTAACAAATGTGGAAAGACTTTCACATGCGGTTCTAATTTACAACGTGATGAAGTTAGTTCGTGTTACGCCGCTTGCCCGATTCCGAGAAAGAGACTAAGACCAATAGGTGTTGAAGTGCTTGAGAATGGTGTTACTAAACTAACACATGCATTTAAAAATAGAATAGCATCATACCGATTTATGAGTAAATCTAACAAAATTTCCTATTCCGGCTTCATGAATGAGGTTAATCCAAAAGCAATAAAAATTCTTAGTGACTATCTTCTGCAACACACGGCTCTTAAAGTTAACTGTGAACTGTTTGCGATGTTTTACAAACCCGAGAGTGAGATGTCATAATATATTAAGTCAATGAATACATCTAATAAAATCTTCACTTTGAGTAGTGACATATCCGACATGTATGATGACTTTGCTGAATCGATAATGACACAAGCATCAGAGTTCCAGGTGAAAGATTCCAACTGGGCACTTCAGGAAATTCTATTCCTAGATGTCAACATTAACAAATTCAGTACTATTTCTGCATCAGCATATATTAATCTTCCATCGCAGATTAAAAGAAAAGGTGCAATTTTAAATATTCAAAACAAAGATAGCATGTGTTTTGCTTATTGTGTGATGGCTGCTATATTTCCTGCTAATGGTGATCCAACAAAACCAGAGTCATACCCTCCTTGTGACACACTTCTAAATTTTGATGGTATCGTGTTCCCGGTTAAGTTAAAGGACATTAACAAGTTCGAGATTTTAAACAATATATCAGTTAACGTTTACGGTCTACAATCATATTTTAAAGAAAACAAGATGCAATATGAAGTTGTAGGACCACTTCACTATACTCAACAACATAAACTTACACATGTTAATCTTTTATTAATAAGTGACAATAATCAGAGCCATTATTGTCTCATAACAGACTTGTATCGCTTAGTAAAAACTCAAAAGACAAAATATGATGGAAAACAATATTTCTGTGATGGGTGTCTTCAAACTTTTCAACCCTTGAAAAGCTGAAAAATCACCAAGAAAATGATTGTTTACACATCTCTACAATACTCCCAACCAGTGAATTGAGAGTTAACAAGTGTGGTGAAACTCTTCCATCCAATATTCTAAAATTTATCAATATTGAAAAGACAAGCCAACACCCGTTTGTAATTTATGCTTTGAGTCGATTCTTAAGCCAATACATCATTGTGATCCATCAGATGGACAATCCTACACAATCAAAGTCGCAGAACACCAGCCTTATTCATTTTGTTTCTACCTCAAGTGTTTTTTTGATGATAGCTTATCAAGATTGGAAACATATCAGGGTGAGGACGCTGCTAAAGTGTTTGTTCAAAAGTTAGATGCTTTAGCCATTAATTTATACCAGAACCATCTAAAGCATATAAAACCAATGGTGTCTTTGACTAGTGAAGAAAACCAGAATTTTCAGAATGCCATCAAATCATCGGCTTAGTGACACAAAAATGTATCTCAAAAATGACTACTTTTCAGGAGAGCTTATTTAAGGGTTTTAAAAAAATGATTTGCATTTTGTAATGACTTGTAGTTTATCCTCAACTTTTTTGTTCCGAATTATTAATGTTATAAATGTTGTCATTACGGTAATACAATCATACACAACAATGGCTAAATTGTGTTCTCAAAATATCAACAATTAAATAAAGTAGCGGAGATACATTTTTGTGTCACTAACTGAAAAGTCTATTGAGACTTACGTAGGTACCATTTAATTTTAGAAAAGCTTAATCTTAATCCTATTACAGTCATTTGTATTGGAGTAATAGGGAAGTTTCGAGAGATAAACATACTGAGTGGCAGGTATAATAATTAAAAGTACAATTAATTAATTAAAATTTATTATTCTCTACCTGGTCCGAAAACTTAACCACGCCATTTAAATAAAAATAATTTTATAATAGGATTAAGACTAAGCTTTTCTAAAATGAAATGGTACCTACTTGTAATAATTCTTTGTTGTTAGAGCATTATAATCTAATTTCACTACTGAGGGTTACCCAATTTATTAATAATAATAATAAAACTAATAATCGTAATTCATTTTATAACTTTTTATTGTTCTGACGGTATTTTCTTGTGGCATTAAATACTATTTAAAAGTCTTGATGGAAATAACCACAATATTATTTATTATAAAAAGAAACTTTATAAAATGTTTAGACAATGATTTCTGAATTTAGAAGTCGAAACATCAATAATTTTTTTTTAATAAATAGATTGTGGTTATTCCCATCGAGATGTTTATAACATTATTAAAGTCATAAATATTTTTTTTAATTAAACAAACTTTAAAAGCCTTATCAAACAATAATTTTAATCATGTTAATCTGATTGATTGTCCATATTGTTGGTGAGCAACGACTTAAAGAAGAGATGATACTGGGAAGGAATAATGCCTTTATTACACAGCTCTTCTAAATCCTTATATTTTTCCTCTTTTGTTGGCCTTGCTCCTTCATATGCCGTTGTTAAATTTGGCATGAAAATTTCCTAGTTTCTTTTCGGGTAACCTCAAAAGACCCGAAATTTTCATTTTCCTTATTATATTTAAAACATATATGTACATTATTGTCTTTTCTGTACTGCAGCCATGTTAATTTTAGCCAATTTAAGCTACTACCATCGATGTCCACTTTTTTGTTTTTTATTAAAATTGTGGCAAAAGCTTTGAAATCATAAATTTCTTCGTGTCCAATCTCGTGTACAGTGTATTTTGATTTCTTTGACGCCGTTCTTACAATGGTGTACCACCCAGTGGGATCAAATATGTTCACATTTTTTTATGCTTTCTCAATATGAACATGGACCGAGTCACACTCCATCATCGAATGGCCAGGTTCAAAAAAGCAATGGTCAATTTTTAGAATATCTAATGTCTGAACAGCGTAAAGCAACATAGCAGATACATTTACGTTGCGGTTTTGGCCACCACACGTGTCACTCATTAAAACAAACTCTTTACCATCGCAATTGTCCTGTAGATATTTATAGAGACAAGAGGACACCTTCATTCGAACCTCTGCCAGCCACTCCTTCATGCCACATATAATTAGTAGCATTTCTGGTCCTGACATCGTAAACAGTAAGATTATATACGGCCAGTCGTCTTTTGTAAAATATTGCTTTAGCATTTGTGGAAGGGCAGTACCTTACAGCCTCCAGATCAAACTGAATGAAATTTATTTTGTTTTCCAAAGCATCCGCCTTAGCTTTGTCGTGAAATTCCCTAGCAGCATTTTTCCTGTTGATATGTTGTTCGTAATTCTTTTGCAAGTCTTTCTTTTCATCTTCAGTTGCATTTTGATATCTAAAACAGGTATCACACATGTCTTTTCTTGGTAAACATACAAATCATACATTTTTTGTACGTTGAGGTCCTGTAGTAAATACTCATAGGTTAAAGATTTTCTACAATAATGTGAAGGGACTGTAGGAAAAGATCTAATATGGCTTCTGATAAATTCTTTAGCGTCTTCAGGTCTTGCGACTCCAGGAGGATGACGACCTCTTTTACTAGTCTGAACAACATGACAATCCGATCTATTTTTCAGTATATTTTTTACAAAGGTTTCTGATATGTTGAACGTGGCAAGAAAAAATCCCTGACAAACCTGAATTTTGTTACCCTCTTTCACTAAATAATACTCTCTGGTGTTTGAACGTCGTGAATTCTCAGCTTTTGTTCTAACTGAACTTTTTGGTTTTACTTCAACTAAAGAAGAAATATACTGCTTTTGCTTTTCAATGTTTCCAAGCTCATTCCAAAATGAAAAGTGACAGAGCTGCCGATATTCTTCAATAAATTTACTATTACATTTTTTGGGGCATTTAGAACAATCCTTTGGTTTTACACTTCTTGCACTAACTGCTTTGCCTCGAATAGAAATATAGGACTTACCAGTCTGTGTCAATCTCTTGCGTATATTGTTCTTCCACGTACTCGGCCCAGCCTTCCTTTTTCTTTTACATTGCAAACTGGCACTGCCATTACTGGTACCCACTGCACTACCATCACTGATACCCATTGCGCTACCATCACTGGTACCCACTGCACTCACATTCCGCTCCAACACAATGCTCCTTCATTTCTCATTTCTGTATTAGCTGTCGGTTTTTGAACCGAAGAATTAAAAGACTCCCCAGATGAAAACTCAGGAGTTGACGGAGCATAAGGAGGGTCATCAATAGAATCGTCACAAAAAAATATATCCTCACATTGTTTATATCCTGATCCATTAGGTTCACTGATAGAAACATGCGAGGCACTATCTGAATGTATCACTTGTGATAAGAACGGTAAATTGTGAATATGTGTTTCATCAGAATCGACACCAAAAAATATATCCTCACAATGTTCATACCCTGATAAATTAGGTTCACTAGTAAAAACATGCGAGGCACTATCTAAATATGTCACTAGTGATGAAAGCACTAAATTATGACTATGCATTTCATCATCTCGTACCGATTTGTTAAGAGCTAACAAAACTAACTTCTTCCCTCTTGAATTCATTATTGTGTAATAATAAAATTATAAAACAGTATTATAACGAATATTATAACAATATCTACAATAATTAACTTAAAACTGATTTACGTGTTTACGTCTTCACAGTTGTAACAGAACTGGAAAGGCAACGGACCACCCTGATAAATATAATAAACAAATTATCAACTGATTCACGTGTTTCACAGCTGTAACAAAACTGCAAATACAACAGACCACCCTGCTAAACATAATAAACAAATTATCAAATCCACATATACTACCTGCAACCACTATTCAGTGCAATAAAATTTATGCCACAAAAAGGTAACTCAATATCAGCTTATTTATAGTACGAAAACGTAGTATCACAGAAATGTAACAGCACTTACATTTCTGTGACACTAAAAGATTGTTAAAAAATGTAGTTACGATAACTCCTTATTGGGGTTTTGAGTGCTCGGAGAGATACAATTTTTTGTCGGTCAATAGAACTCACTAAGGTAAGTTCAATGGTGTAAATATGTCAAAACGTGAAAAAATGTAGTTACATTTTTGTGTCACTAAGCCGACGAAATGCTCCATTTGCCAGAAATCGTTTTCCTCGTTCGACAAAAGAGTTCAAGATAATTTCCATCTTACAGGATTATACCGAGGTGCAGCACACAATTCCTGCAACTTAAATTTTAAGGTACCTAATTTTATTCCAATTCTATTTCATAATTTAACAAATTACGATTGCCACATGTTTATTAAGGAATTAACAACTAATGAGGAGTATTTATCCGCTATTGTGCAAACTAAAGAAAAGTATATTACATTTTCAAAATCTGTTCTAGTACACAAGAGTGATGATTCAAAAAACATAATGTTTATTTAAAATTGAGGTTTGTAGATTCATTTAAATTTTTAGCAAAGTCTTTAGATAAATTAAGCCAAACATTATCAGTCAATGCAATGAAATAAGGAAATATTTCCCGGTGAAAAAGAGTTCGGTTTAATGCGCCGTAAAGGTGTATTTCCATATACATATATGATAGTTATATCAAATTAGAAGAGAAACATCTACCATCTAAAGAAAAATTTTATGATAATTTAAGAGGAGAACATATTACTACAGAAGATTATGACAGAGCACAGGAGGTCTGGGATCATTTTAACTGCCAATCTATGGGGATTATTGAATGCTGTATTTAAAATCAGATGTACTTCTACTAGCTGACATATTTGAAAATTTTAGAAAGGTATGTCTCAAAGAGTACAAATTGGATCCTGCACATTATGTTACAGCCCCATCTCTAACATGGGATGCCATATACGTTAACATATACCGATATTGAGCTTCAACTTTTAACGGATGTTGATATGGTACACTTTTTCAAAAAAGGGATCACAGGAGGTGTCGCTACCTGTACGAAACGAATGGGTATTGCAAACAACAGATTTTTAAGTAATTTCGATCCAACAAAACCGGAAACATACATAATGTATCTAGATGCGACTAATCTCAACGGTGCAGCTATGAGTCAACATCTTCCTTGGGGAAATTTTAAATGGCTAAATGATCAGGAAATTGACCAATTTAATGTTTTTACTATTGATGATGATGGTGAAAATGGCTATGTGTTGGAAGTAGATTTGCATTATCCACATAATATGCATGATCAGCATAACGACCTACCATTTTGCCCCGAGTCAATAGTACCACCTAAAAGTAAATACAAAAAACTGATTCCTAATTTATACGATAAAAAAAATATGTTATACATTATAGAAATTTAAAACAATGTATACAGTACGGATTAAAGTTAGAAAAGGTTAAATCTTTTTAAGCTTCTTGTCAATGCTATATTCGGTAAAAAAATGCGGCAAAAAAAAATATTTTATGTAGATAAAAGAAAGAAAATTTTTCTTTTTCACAGTGGCAAAATAGCAAGGGAAGGCTTGGAGCAAAATCTTTAATTGCCAATCCAGAATTTACTCATTATCAATATTCAGCGAAATAAAATATAATTTAAATAAAACCAAAATTATTTATGATAAACCTATCTTTGTTGGTTTTTCTATTCTGGATGTATCAAAGACATTCATTTATGATTTTTTCTACGGATATATTAAAAACAAGTATCGCAATAATGTCAATCTCCTATATACTGATACAGATTCACTCATTCTAGAAGTACAAACACCAAACTTTTATGATGATATGAACAAAAATCTACGTTACTTTGACACATCTAATTATTCGGAAAATAATCAATATGGGGTAGACAAGACAAAGTCTATTGTTACGATTTAAATGTTATGGCGTATACAACTGTAAATATTTTATGACTAATTCTTTTGAATCGATTCTCGTAATTTCTAGGTCAAAAATCTACCTGACATCATTTGGGTCCCCTTCGCTAAACAAACAACAATCGAATTTTCTGGGGACGAGCCGATGAAGAACATACCAGTTTTGAGACCGGTTGCCGCTGTGTCTACATCGAGAACAGCATCGTATTTTATACAAAATTCTGTTCACTGGCTGGTTTCATTTAAATAACGGAAGACTTTCATTGAGGAGTTAGTCATAAGAAGGTCGGGAAACGCGATTTAATTGTAACGAAACGTAACATAAATAGTTTGTAAGTTAATTAATAAATTAGTAATTAGTCATCGTGAGTTTTAATAAATTAGAATATGGACAATAAATTAGAATAAAGACAAATAAATTAGAACAATATAAATATACTACACTATTCTTGGAAAGATGAAAAATTAATTTCCAAACACCACCATTAAAGCTTTCTACGGTACTTGAGCTAAAGCTTATTGTATTGTGGCTGATACAATTGTGAAAAAAACGAAAAGTGTTTCCAGACATGTTGTTAAAAACCAACTACATTTAAATGATTACGTAAGAGTTGTACAAAACAAAGAAGCCATCTTTAGAAAAATGTATTTCTTTAGGTTGGAAATGCATACTGTTTATACCGAACTGCGAAATAAGGTATCACTAACATCCCGTGACGACAAAAAAGATATGTTATTCCTGGTGATGTCTCCACTTTGGCTTGGGGCCATTTATTAATTAATCACCATGAAGGTAATATAGATAACCTTTTATTTTTTGCGAATGAAATGATAGATGCTCCTACATCAGATGACTTAGATAATATCCTCAATGAGAAATTGTTCCAAGTTGCACCTTTTTGTTATGACTCCCACTTATAAATTGTTTCTGTTATCTGTAATTATATTTAAGGATTAAACATATGTATATTTTTATGTATTAAAAAACGACAAGCGTTAAAGAAAAAGTATCATAGTTTAAAACATGATATAGCTCAGTCTCAGTCTGCTTTAGAAAAAAATTATAAACCTATTACTCAACCACTTAATGAACTTTTACACAAACTGAAAACCGTTCCGTCTATTAAACAAGAACCACAATATTCGTTTGATAAATCAATCAAGTTGAGTACACCAAAAGACTACAAAATGCGAAAATCCAATTATCGCTTAGCATTTTCTTCTCCAAATACGAGTGTACTTCCTGGGGGATCAAAAACACTTACCAATTTTGGAGATGAATCTATTATTCCAAGGGAAAGTACCGCACCAGAAGAAACTTTTCAATCCGAAGGACGAACTAATACCACAGATGAGGATATTAATCGGTATTTTGAGATACGCTTAGAGAATTTAATCAAATGATTACAAATCCAGATATAATTCAATCAATTTTATGAGAATTATACATCACCCTTACCAAAGAAATATATTAAAGCTAACATGGAAGACACAAAGGTGAGTTTTGACCATGATTTAGGAGTTTACCATGATTTGGAAACTGAAAAATTTTCTATTGGAAATTCTCTAATTGATTTTGATGGCGCAGATCTCATTATTAATAATATAATATACAAGGGAACTCCAGGGCTGTACGAGCTTTTATTTAAAACGAATCCAGTATCGTTAACAGATGTTAATGAATAGTTGATATTTACTAAACAATGCGATATAGAAACATACCTGACTTACCTATAAAAAGTATTCCATCAAAAATAAAGGATAAATATAATTTTATTATTAAACCAGCTTTGGAAACGAGACCACAACCATCTAGAGTTCGTTTAAGTTCACTTCCTGGAAATTTAGCGCAGGGACCGGTTACTCGAAATTTAGCTAAACATTATAAAAAAAGGGGTGGTGCACTTTTCAGAAAATATAGTGGTAAGCCATTAGAGTATAAATACTTTGATGATTTTAATGAAATAATAGATAGATTAAGGTTATTAATCGCATCACAAGCTGCGGGAAACGACGGACACGTGAATGAAATTATATCTATAATTGAAGAACTTCGAGAAGGTGGAATAATACAGTAATGCCAATAAATCGTTTCGGAACTCACTTTTTATCCGAGTCAAAAACTTGTAGTGATGACATTTCGGTACCCTTATATTTTACAGCTAATCCAGAAACTTTTTTTAGCAAATGTTTTTATCGTATAAGAGGACATGAAAATTTAAAAATTAATTTTAATTTTGGAAAACATGGGGACCACTTTTCCATTTCCGTTTAGTTGTAAAATTGAATCCGTTTTGAAAATACTTTACTCCGATGGATTTGTTAAAATTAATTCTAAAACATATAAATTGAATGAATTGGTTGGGGTTCAAATAAAAAAGGGAGATACAATTCAATTCAAGTTAACCCATTTACTTTTAATAATTGTAGACTTTATTTTCCAGTGTCCTTTAGAAAAAGATATATAAACACGAGAGTCTAGATATAATTATCAAAATGCCTGTAAGTAAATTTGGTAATCATTATTTAAAATCATGTAAAGATTTATCAAGACCGAGTAAACTATATTTGTTTGCGACGCTTCTACATTTTACAGTAAATTCGTTTTAACACTAAGAGGAGAAAAAAAATTAAATTTGAATAAAGAATACTACGTTCTTGAAATGGTGAACAGCTTATGTTTTCTCCGTAAACGGAAAAATAGAAAGCATACAACATTATGCATTTGATGCCCCAGTAATATTAAATTCTGTACAGTATAAATACCATGAATTTAATAGGTAAAACTATTCAGAAAGGTGATAAGATTTCATTTAAATTAGGCACTCATCCCAACGTATTGGTGCATATAACTATCCAATGTCCTTTAGAAAAAAATGTCTAAAAGTTAAGTAATTGAAGAGATACATAGACCAGCGAGAAAAAATTATAGAAGAAGACATGTAATCATAAAAGGGTTAAATGATTTGGTTCAAGCAGATTTAGCCGTAATGATTCCTTATGCCAAAGTGAATAAGGATACCAATATATTCTTGTTGTTATAAATGCATTTAGCAAATTTGTGTGGGCTGAACCTGTTAAACGAAAAACGGGAATTGAGATAACAAAAGCAATGGAAAAAATTTTGAATCAAATGAAAACATTTCCAAAAAACCTTCAAACATATTTGGGAACTGAATTTTATAACTCACACTTTGCCACGCTTATGAGGTCACGTGGTATTAACCACTACAGTACTTTCTCAAATCTTAAAGCAAGTATCGCGGAAAGAGTAATAAGAACCATAAAATCAATGTTGTGGAAACAGTTTAGTTTACAAGGGTCTTATAAATGGTAACCAATCTTTCTGATATTGTAAAAAATACAATAATACTAAACATTTAACTACAGGTTTTGCACCTAGCCAAGTTGAAAAAAATGCCAGGAATATAACTGCCTATAATTACCTTAAAACCATTGATCCCAGGAAACATAAATTAAAAGTTGGTGATTACGTCCGAATTTCAAAATATAGGAGTTTGTTTACTAAGGGTTATTTGCCCAACTGGACAAATGAGATTTTTAGAATAAGAAAAGTTAAGCAAACCAATCCAGTAACTTATTTGTTGGAAGATTCACGAAAAGAAGAAATTCAAGGTGCTTTTTACAGCGAAGAATTACAAAAAACCCGGTTTCCTGATATTTATTTAGTGGAGAAGGGTTGAGGAGGAAATGCAACAAGGTATATGTAAAATGGATGGAATGAATAGTTCTCATAATTCTTGGATTAACAAAAATAATGTAATAAATTAAAACAGTGTAATAAATTAAAATATATATTTTTTAAAAATGTTTTTTATTTTTGTTCTATATATTACAAAGTTCATTATCAAAATTTGTCCTAATATTAGTGAAACAAGTAAAAAAACTTTTTATGATTGTATTTTATTTATATGTCATATCTAGTACAGGATTAATAATTTTAGCAGTTTCATCTATCCTACGTCGGAATCTCATTCTGTCAGCAACCATGAATTCCCAGTATCTGGTTCTGCATGGACAATTGGCTTCAACTAGTGAATACAAACATTTTCGTTAAATTTGACCATTGAATAGTCCAGGGTATCTGTAGAGTAACTCTAAAGCCATTCCATAAGTCACCTTATTTATATTTTAGTAGTTGGTAAATTCTTCCTTTTTTAGGGTTTCTAAATGGTAATTAAGAAGCGGTAGTATTTTCCATATTGATGCTATTGAATTAGCACCCAACATGATCTGTGAATCACCTTTGATAATTTTTACAACTAACATGCATGGAAGTTGCATGAATTCTAGCAGAAAATCTCCATCTTTAATTGGTTGTTGGTGATTTCCCGCCATAAAATTATCAATCACATTTTTATGGGATAAAAATTTGATCCAATCGGTTTGACTGAATAACACACAATCATGTTTGTATCCACTGATAATAACACTTGGTTCAAAGTTATATTCATGGGCTAAACAGATGGACACATATTTGGTATTTGATGGGTTTAAGTAAAAGCGACGTTTCACTTAAAAACACGTTAGACATCTGCACTTTACCACTCATTGTTAAAAACTAAATAACACACACAATACAAGACTTCTTATACCCCTTTAAATATGTTCACATATCTAGGGTGGGAGGTGTACGCAAATTAGCGAGCACATGGGGACAGCTGTATGCAAATTAGCAGCATCTGTATGCAAAGTATGGACAGGTGTATGCAAATTAGAGAGCACATTCCAATTAGGGACAGGTGTATGCAAATTAGGGACAGGTGTATGCAAATTAGGGACAGGTGTATGCAAATTAGAGCAGGTGCTCCGTGCTCCTCTGCTCCTACGCTATTTCCTCCCTACTTTGTACCCACTAAATTTCTGAACTCTTTATACATTTCTAAAAGTAACAGAGTCGACTTTGTTGTCCACATAAAATTTTTAACATCTTCATTCTCGGAAATTATCATTGGTTTTTGATTCAGCAGTTTCCGTTTTTAGTAAGTCCTGCATTTCTTTTGCCCGTGCTTTGTGAACTTTTAAATTTGTCGTCAAAGAAGCTATTAATTCGTCATTACTCTCAACTTTTGCTGCTTCTATTTTAATTAGCGTTTGATTACATGTCTGGCAGGTGTTCATTTTGGCAACTTAAAACCTATATTAAAATCGGTACAAAAGATTTTTCTATATGTTGATGTAGAAACAGATGATATACTCTTACGTTCACACCATGGAACATACAAATCTTCATATAAACGAGTTCACTATTTAGCTCATATGAGTAATTCTTGTTTGGCGCGTCCATGTCGCGGGGTGGGCATCTCTTGCTTCAGTAGGCCGGAGCTAGTAGATGGCTAAGTTCAGATAGGGACCCAGTTCCGTGGGATATAACACAGCCCCCTTGCCCGGATACGGGTGAAGTCCACAACGAGGATGACGGTGGAGAATATAGTATTCGGTACAGTAAATTCAACGGAAGTGGCAACCCTGTTTCTAGGGATAGTATAGAATCAATCTGCTGAAGGGCAGCAGCGATCACCAGTACTAGAATTTGGCGTAAAGGAAATGATCCTAAACCGGCTTCTTACTAGAATACCGTAGGTGAGACTGAAACAGTTAGAGGGCTACGGTACTGCGATGCGGAAAGCAAGTAGAAAACTACCGCACTATATTCCTCAGGACATCCGTCCGTAGATTTTTTTCTTGTCATATTGGAAGAAACAAAACAAACGGCCCCTAGTCCCGGGCGGGCCTTAAATGGCCAAGGGGTGCGAAGAATCTCCCGGTTTCAACTTGATAAGATAACCAAAATTGCTACGTGGAATGTCAGAAGCTTATTTGCAGCAGGCAAACTACAAAATCTAATTCAGGAAATCAGCAGAATTAACATCGATATTCTCGGCATAAGCGAATTGCGATGGAAAGGCACAGGTATGATCAATCCTACTGGTAAAACCCTTTACTACTCATGTAGTGATAGCACAGACCCTCACCACAGACATGTGGTAGGAGTTCTGATAAGCGAAAATTTGCCCGTCTCCGTGAAGAACTTTTTCCCGATCTCCGAAAGAGTCATACTTATTCATTTGCATGGAAAAGTTAACATAAATATTATACAAGTCTACGCCCATACAGCAGACAAGCCAGAAGAAGAACTAGGGCGATTTTATCAACAGCTAGACGAAGCCTTAAAGGTGACTAAGAATTACGAAATTAACATCGTATTAGGAGACTTTAACGTAAAAATTGGGGAAGGAGCCGTAGATCACGTAGTTGGAAAAATATGGTCTTGGTCAGAGAAACGACAGAGGGACAGATTGATACAGTACTGCCAAGATAAAGATCTAGTCAGAACGAATACTTGGTATAAGTTACCACCCAGGAGGCTTTACACATAGAAGTCGCCTTTAGACGAACATCAGGGCATTATAAGGAACCAAATAGATTATGTGACAATTAATAAAAGGTACAGGAATGCTATTACTAAGGTATCTGCATTACCTGGAACAGACATAGGATCCGACCACAATCCCTTACTAGTAAATATCAAACTGAGGCTCGCTACAGCTAAAAGAAAACACCAAAAGGCATCAGTAAACATTAGAAAACTCAAAAACAATGAAACAAGTGAAACGTACACAGAGAAAATAAGCAATAGGTTTCTGATATGGCAACTGAGGATGATGTTGAAAAGTCATGGACCACCATAAAAGAATCATTTGATGAGTGAACAACACTTTTCTACTCGAGAGTAAAACAACTACCAAGAATGAGTGGATGGCAAAAGAAATATTAGAGATGATGGAACAACGCAGGCAGTGTAAGATTAGACAGGACCAAGTAGGGTAGCGAAATATTCACAGTCAAATTCGTAAAGAAATTATATCAGCGAAGGAGACCTGGATGACTACACTTTAGTGTCTTCAAGAAAAAACAAGTCACTGGTATACATCGCTACTTCAATACAAAAGAGCCACAAACCAAAATTACAGTTTTTACAGGAGAGCTATGCAAAGTTCTGGCCTTTATTTTTTGTTAATTTCTCTTTTATTTTATATCATTTATATGCAAGTTAAGTATTGTTAGAAAGGTAAATTTAAATTGTATTTGATATTGTATTCAGATACAACGTAAGTATTTTCCTGAAAGAGATATTAGCAGATGTGTCTCTTTTGTATAAAAAATATTTGTGATAAGTATTGAAAATAAAAGGACACATACCAAAGAAATAAAGATTTTAATCAATGTTTTTGTCATTACTTTATGTAGATTTTAGTACAATTATTACAAAAAAAAAGATGACAATGTCAGGCTATAAAAAAAAACAGAAGTTAGTTATAAACATAATAAAAGTCTGTATCTTAAATTACAACTATGTAGTTACTCTCAAGTTACATAGATAGGTAGTGATAACTTATTAAAGATACTTCAAAAATGACCTATTATTTTTACACGGTACAATTATTATTTATAACTAGCTATTAAAAACAGTGTCACATTTTGGTCATAATTTGTACTTATTGAGTATTAGTTGCATAAACAACTAGAAATATTAAGAAATCGCGATAAAAATGAATCAACCGTTTATAAGAATCTGTGTAACTCTATACTTGAACATCCGTCTTAAAGATTGGAAAAGAATCCTTCATAATACTTTGGTATGATATTTTTAGTTATCAGGTTAAGAATACCCTGTTTCTTTGGTTGTGCAATTTTTAGCTTCTGAGAATATAATCTCTTTGGTGTAATGTCAGAATTACTAGAATTTTGTTGCCTTTTTTTTAATGTCATCACAGATTTGAACGCTTCATCTTGATAAGAAGTCTTATGTGAAAATGTGTTAATTTTTTGTTTTTCAATGTGAATTATCTTTATTTCACACCATTTCAACCTATCTCCATCTTCGTTAGTGGTGTAGTTTCCACAAGCAAGTTGTTTGAGATTAAAGAAACTTTCATGGATCAGTTCTTTCACTGAATAAGGCGACCCTTTTTTCTTTGCAGTTTTTATTAATGTTATATATTGGTCAGGCACATAAATTGGAGAAGACTTCAAAGCTCTGGACACATTTCTTTGAATTGTAGAATGAACCGCATCGCCCTCATTTTGAGTGTGTCCTTTAATTAGAAATTTGTGAGTAACACTCTTCAGTTTTGGGAATGTATTTACGGCATATTGATACATTGCCACCATATATTTATTTTTTTTGCTGACCCAGCAATTGTCGCTATAAAACACAACGTCGAAATCATCAGTTGCTTTGTTTTGTAAATATTCCAAATACATAAACACGCACGAACCAATTTCATTTACTCCTCGTGCTCCTTCTCCTTCATGCCATACAAAACAAGTTGTAGCTTTAGAACCCAGTTCCGTAATTGTAAAATTAAGTACATTTACTTTAGAAATATAATAAAAACTAGAGACTTCGCCCGTGGACAAGGCATTACAGTACAGTACAGTTGTTCTTTCTCACAACAGTTTCTGATGGTTTTCTCGGAAATAGCTAGGGTATTCATAAAGAATATTTTGCATACTCTCTTACGTTCAGTACCTAAAGGCAAATAGTATGCGTTGTTAAAATTTTTGCGAGTACTGTCAACGCGTATATAACGATACTTTGGTACAATTTCAGCCATATTGGAGTAAATAAATTGTCTTTGTACTTTTAAATCGGCAGTTTTCCAAAACTCATTAAAAATTGTTAGTCTTTCTTGGGCTGTAAATTTTGTAAAACATTGTAACTTACACTTATCAGCACAAACCGTTCCCATTTTTTTTTTCTTCAATCTTTTTCTTAGATTTTGACAAGGATGTATATACCTTATCACTATTTCTTAATAACTTGGTAAAATTTCTTTTCCATAGATTTGAATTTGACTTCCTTTTGCCACCTTTTTTTTCATTGTTTTCATTTTCAGATGTATCTGAATCAATATGTACTACTTGATAAGCTATCGTTAAAGACCTCAGTATTGGTAGGCAGCATATCAATATTGGGTGGTTGAACATCTATTGATATAGACTGGATGTTGACAGGGGAACATTCTACAGTCAATTTATTAGTATGTACATTTTTTTTGATTTTGCTCTTAAAACCAGAAGATCCAGGTTGTGAAAATAATTGTTGCTCTTCAGTTAAATGCCTTAAATAAACTTTATTTTCATCCGAATAAGTGTCACTCTATAGTGAATCGTCCTTGCTTGGAAAGTCGGGATCCTCAACACTGTCGTCTGAAGAGAAATCAGCCCTGGAGCTGCTTGAAAAACGAAGACGAACTACTTGAACACGAAGACGAGCTGCTTGAAGATGAAGACGCAGAGTCGCTGTCATATTCAGTTCCCTGAACTATTACCTTTGGCCTGATGTCTAGGGTATTAGCTTGGTAGTTTGTACCATCGTCACTAAAAAGATTTAAATTGTGTTGGCTACCAGGTATGGCATTAATGTATGGTTTTGTTGAATCGTAAAGTAGTGGATCAACATTTTGTGGTTGGGTTTCCAAGTTTACTAACATAGGCAGAGTGTCATAAGTGTTGGTTTGCTCCTTGAATCCGATTTCTTGAATATTCTCAGGTTTATTAGTACTGGTTTTACACCCAACCATGTCGAGGATTCTATGCACTCTTTTACTCATTCTGCAACAAATAAATTGTTGATGTACAATTAAAGATATCAGATTTCTCTTTTTATTAGAATTTTTTTTTTTTTTTTTTTTGGGAGGTGAGAATCTCATGGACCGTCAGGGAAGATGTCCCTGGTGTGTTGGACTCGACCCGCCACGCTTCACCGTGCCGGGCCGCCTACCAACTAAACTCACCTCCTCTTCCTCCAACCAACGGGCCTGGTACCGCCTCTTAGCGAGCATTGCTCAGACCCGCCAGCTTTACTCGTATCTCCTGTTTAGCACTTTCCATGTGCACTCCGCGATTGTCCTGACCTCCCAGTTGTGCCGCTCAACCCACGTCTGCACAGGACCGGTTCGTGAAGTCATCCGTCCTCATACAAAACAATGGGCCGGCGGAACAACCGTGAAATCCTGCCACTCACCGCGAGCTAACAAAAAATGACCGAACAGCAGGTTAAGAGCAACTCCATACGTTCATCTTTCATTTACTCTTCTTTCACACTCGCATTACAACACAGGACATTCACACTGTACGATACATTAAATAAAAGAACAGAAAAGATAAATACAAGTCCAAACTTTTGTCCACTTAAGTTAAAATATTGTAAATTAAAATTAGATAAAATAATGTATAAATAAAATAGATAACATTAACCAAAAACTTCGTCCGCGATGGGAGATGTATAGTGTCTCCCCCACGGACACGGACATAACAAGACAGGTTAAAGTTATAAAAAGATTTTATTTGTATAGATAAAAATTTGATAAAAAGGAAGGCGCAGCAGGAGAGATGTATATAGTCTCCCCCACTGATGCCGACAACACAATAACAGATTAAAAAGTATTTGAACAGATCATCGTTGTTGCAGTCTTCTCTCCTTTTCCTCCTTATGCTTCATTGTTTTTGTAACAAAATCAATGATCAGGTCGAAGTATGTCTTGTTTTCTATGGCTTTATTCATGAATTCGTGCGGCTCGCCTAGGGGGGACCCCAAGCCCAGCTGCAGCAAGGTTCGTCCTGCTTGATATGCAGGACATACGAACACCACATGACGCGGGTCATCCACCACTCCACACTCGGCACACAGATCATCCTCGGTCTTTTTTATACGGTACGTATAAGATCGGAATGATCCGTGCCCCGTCAAGAATTGTGTGAAGTAGTAATTGACACCCTGTGTTTACAGTCGTACCACCTCACTACATCTGGGATGAGGGCCCTCGTCCAGTCGGCCTTGCCTCTTTCCGCTGACCACTGATCCTGCCACATTTCCAGGCTTCGCCTTCTTTCCTCTGGTCCTGAACCTAAAGCCCCGTTGCCCCTATTGTACATCCGGACCCTCTCGCTGGCCAAGATGTGCACCGGCACAGAACCGGCCATTACCTGTAGGGCAATGGTTGAGACGGTTCTGTACGCGCCGCACACCCTGATCAGCGGTTTTCTCTGTGTTTTGAGAAGCATGTCTCTGTATTTTGCTTTGCTTAGGACCTCGTGCCATACTGGGGCCCCATAAAGTATAATAGACATTATCGATTGTAATATGACCATTCTTTTATGTGATCCGGGGCCTCCTATATTTGGCATGATTTTTGTGTAAAGCCGAAGTCCTTTCTTCCGCTTTTCGACATGCTTCTTGAATGTGGTATCCGAATGTCATTTTGTCGTCAAAGTTTATCCCTAAATATTTTGTAGTCTTCTGGGGGTCTTATCTCGGAGCCCTTGAACCGGAAAGTTACGTCTTTCCGGTCCCGCGGTCCCTCAAGATTATTATTTCCGTTTTCTCTACTGCTAGTTTTAAATCATTTTCCTCTATCCATTTTGCCGTTTTCTCTATAGCTTTGTTTGTTTTATTAATGATACCCCAATTCACATCGTCTTCAATAAGTAGGGCTAGGTCGTCTGCGTATGCAATTTGCCCTTACACCGTGTGTCTTGTTTACTTCTAGTACCCCATTATATAATATATTCCATAATGTAGGTCCCAGGACTGCCCCTGGGGGTACTCCAGCAGTCATCTTCATCTTATTTTTCTTTGATATGCATACGCTTCTGTCCGATAGGTAGTCCTTATTATATTGGACATGTACTCCGGGCCCCAAATTCGGCAATTCTGTCGACTATGAGACCCCAGTTTGCTGAATTGAAAGCATTTTAATGTCCAATAAAACAAGAACCACCCATCTTTTTCTGCTTGTTTTTGCCGCGTCTCTTATCCAGACTGCGGCATCGACTGCCGATCGACCTTTCCTAAATCCATATTGCTGATCGGATAGAGCTCTCCTATTTTCCAATATTCCTTCCAGCCTCTTCTGACAAGATTTTCGTAAAACTTGCCAAGGCAGTCTAGGAGGCATATTGGCCTATAGAAGGAAGGTGAATCGGGAGGTTTCCCAGCTTTAGGAGCAAAACTAAGTTTGCCTCTTTTAAGTCCTTGGGAAACTCTTGTTTCCGCAGTAGATCATTATATATCTTCTTGATCAAATCTGGTTTCTCGGTTGCTATTATCTTTAGTGCCTCTGGCGGCAGTCCGTCGGGGCCGGGAGCTTTCCCCGTTTTGATTTCCTGACCAGCGGTTTTTATTTCGACTTCGGTGAACTCCTCCTCCACCGTAGGGAAGACCTTTAAAAAGGTTTGTTCCCTCCTAGTGGGAAAGAGGAGCTCCGCTGATTCACGCCGCTGGTCCTCATTTAGTTTATACGGGGCGATTATCTTTAGTGACTTCATCATTATTTTATACGCGTCGCCCCATATATCTTCATCCAGTGCATTTATTAAAGTCTGCCACCTTTCCTTTTTTTCTTTTCTTATAGTTTTATTAAGTACATTTTTTGCTTCTTTGTATATTGCTTTGAGCTCGAGGTTGCCCTGGCTTCTCGTATAATTCCTTCGAGCTCGGAGGCTTGCTTCCCGTAGGCCTTCTATCTCATCTGTCCACCAGTAGGGGGTTTTTTTGTTGTTTCTTATTTTCGCGGTGGCCAGCTTTACTGCATTTTCTAGAGTGTTCTTCAGCTGGCCAAGGTCAGATATCTGATTCTCATTAATTTTTCTGACCTCCGATAGGAATATGTTTTTGTTAAAGGTTCTCTTGCTGTATCCTATCGACCGTTTAATTCTCCCCTTTACTTTGATTTCATACGTGATATAACGGTGGTAGGTGAAAAGTTGGTCGTCAAGGACATCCCAGCCTTGAATCCTTCTAGATAGCCCTTCACTTGCTAACGTTACGTCTATGTGTGTTTGGCTGGTCCCTCTTATGAAGGTTGGTTTATTATTATTTAATACCTGGAGACCAGCCTGGGCTATCCACTCATTCCAATAGTCCCCCTTTTTTATCATTTATCGGGGATCCCCATGCCCTCGACTTGGCATTGATGTCCCCAGCGATCAAAATTTCTTTTTCCTTCGTGGCGGTATTCATGATTTCGTCGATTATTGATTTATAGGCAATCATCGGGATGTTCGGAGATATGTAGCACGCCAGTATACTGAAATCTTTCATTTTAATGAGTATAAAATTGTTACCACTGACGATGCCACGCACTCCGAGATCTTTGTTTAAAAACAGTACCGCCACATCTTTTTTATTATCTTGTACCCAACCACCGTCTGACGTTATTTTTTTGTTTGGTTCAGGGGCGATGAGCAGGTCCGTTTCTAGCATACAGGCTTTGGCGCGGACAAGATCGTGCGCCCTTCTGGCTCTGCCCACGTTTACCTGTAATATCCTTATACCAGATTGATCCTTGAGGTCCATGTAGGTTCAGTTCCCTGGAGAGTCAACTTCGCTTCGGAGTCTCTGTTCATATAAAATAAGTGAATAAATAATAGATAAGTGAATATTATATGACTAGATAGATAAATAAATAAAATATATATGTTTAAAATTTTCGTTAAAGGTTGTAAATATAAATTATTGTGTAGAATAAATAAAATTGGTTAAAATATAATTGCATGTTGTATAGAGACATGCAATTATAAGTATTGTATAAATAAAATAGCAGACTGCAAAAGTTTGAAGTCGTAGAATCATAAAAACATACTTGCCTTATACAATGTACGATATAGTACGGGAGGTATATTTGTTGTTGCTTTGGTGGACTGTATAGGGGCCCACCGTTCTTCTCCATATATTTGTTTATTTTAGTATTTTCACCCATTAATAACCATTGCCCTTTCCCCTCCCTTCCGTAAACTAGAGCCCTATAGGCTGGACAGGCCATCCTGTCCATTCTGTGGCCCTCCTCTTTGCAGGCTAGGCAGAATGCCTTATTCGGGCATCCCTCCACCCTATGACCTTCTTTTAAGCAATTGTAGCAAGAGGCACCCCGGTCCTCCTTTTTGCATTCGAAGGTGTTGTGTCCGAACTCCAGGCACTTATAACAACGTACCGGTATGTACCTTTCCACGATTGGGCATCCCACCCAACCTATTTTTATCGAGCGATGCCTCCTCATCTGCTCTGCCCTAGATAGTGTTATTGCAATTGTGGCTACTTGTTGCCCCCACCGGTTTTCCCTTAGTGACCTGACTTCTACGTCGTCTCTAGGTATACCTGTTTGCTTTTGTATGGCTCCCCTTAAAACATTTTCGTTCACTGAGGGGTCTATGTTGGTAACTGTGAAGAGGCTTTCTTTCTTCCTCACTGCCATACTTATTCCTCCTACTTTTTCATTTAGTTCCGTTTTAAGTCTTTCGGCCGCCCCTTTTCCAGTCAGTTTGACCAATATATCACCCCCATTAGTTTTCTTGAGTCTATCGACCTTTAGACCCATTTTGACAACGTCGACTTTGTCGTTCATTTTTTTATTACTTCCGTATATGTAAGCCCCCCTGTCCTTATGAGGAGGGCTTCCTCTGCCTCCCGCACTATTCCTGTTTCCTTCCCTCTCACTAAGATCCCCCACTCGATCTCTTCCCTTCTCCCACATATTCTAGGGCTTTTCTTACGTTATCCTTGCTTATAGAGTTGCTCACCACCACTCTCATTTTGTCTATGTTAGTATTTCTCTCCTTGACTGTTTTTATAATTTTTTCTGCGAGGTTGTACTCCTCTATCCCTTTACCATTATTTTTTTCCCCCATTTTTGTTATGAGGGTATACCATGTTTTTTTCACCTTTGATGATTTAAAACTATTTTCAATATATTCAACGTCACCGACTTTACAACCTTCTATGATCTCTTCCAAGTCTTCCTTTGTTTTTTTACTATAGCTTCTACGCCCCCTTCATTTTCTCCCTCTTTTGTAATAATTATACAGTTTGTTTTTTCTACAGTCTCCTGTAACCCGGTCTGTTCCCATTTCGTTTTTTGGTAGACTTCCTCTTCCCAATTTTCTTTATATATGGATCTAAACGTATCTATATTTCCCCCTTCGTTTAACACTTTATTTATCCTTTGTGTTTCTTTCCTTTGTTTCTCCTGGTCCGCTTTAGCCTTACACTGATCACACTTTGTTTCTTCGGACTTAGTTAGGTCCTCTGATTTATTGTGTTCTGGTTTTTTATGATTAAGGGTTGTAATTTCTCCAACCAGCTTTTTGATCTTAGTTGTGACCTCTCCACTTTCACGCAGTATCTCCATTAATTCCCTTAGTTTCCTGTCTATTCCCTCTGTGGGGGTCTCCCCTCTAAATCGTATATTCTCTTCTCTTTTATCCTTTTTCTATTGTCTAATATCCTCTAAACTCTCCCTCTTTCTTTTCCTTCGTTCAGATTCTTCGTGCCTGTCATCGTCGTCGATTAATATGGAGGCCAGCTCGGTATCATATATAAATTTGCTCTTTTTGACTTCTATTTCCTGAGATGCTTGACTTTCGTCTGCCCCCGTGGTTTCTATTACCTGATCGTCTTGATCATCTGAGATTTGAAGCTCCTCTTCTCCCTCTATGTTTTCAAGAATTTGCTCTCCCACCATCGTGGACTGTCTAACCACCTGCCCGGATCTGTTCATTTTTGGTTTGTTGCTCTGTCTTTTCAACAGTTCCTCTTCGAACTTCCTTCTTTCATCCTCTTCCCTTTGCCTTTCGTCTAAGCTGTCTTGCAGCTGTTCTCCCCTTTCTAAATTTTTGGATTTTATATTTTCCGTATCATGTTCCTTTTCTTGTTCCAGGTTTCGTTGCAGTTTTTCGTCTTTACTTGGTTTATCTTTTTCGGGTTTTTTGTGTTTGTATCCATGTGAATCCCACGAGTAGGGACGTCCTATACGTCCGACGCGGTAGTGCGCCCTTACCGCGTTAAGGCTAGGATACTCCGGAAGGACGCCAGGTATCCCGGAGGGATCGTTTGTGGTGCTCTAACCCTTGCACCTCGCATATCCTTGGCACGATTCCTTCCACCGTGATATTGGGGACTTTTTCTCGAGGTTTACTCCTCTAGGCTTTTCTCACGGTTGCCTCCGGACGCGGTGGCAGACTGCTTTCACAGACTACTTGGTATTATCGCACAGTTGCCGCCTCCACTGCTGTACGGGAGAGGTAGGGAATTGTGGAAAGGTAAAAAACAGGGTGGAAGGCGTCGCAATTTTTGGAGTGATTGCAGCGCCTTTTTTAGCGTCCGGTGGCGAGGTTTGGCGGCCACCCGGTGCAACGGCTCCGGACGCTGGACTGTTCTTGGTTTCACTGGTCGTGCTCCCCTCACACAATCAGGGACCAAGACCAGTTACTCGGCCCTCCCACCAGCGTCGAGGTAAAATTACAGTCCAGGGAGAGTTTTTATTAGAATTGGACAAGTAAAATATTTTGGTTTTATATAAATACATAAATATAGACTTCAGATATCAGAGCTGGGAACAAATTACTTACAATTAAAAATTATGTACTTTACTTAAAAGTAAAAGTAATTTATTTCTCTATATAGCTGTGATGTGATCGTTATACATATTTTCTTTTTCGAGAAGAATGTGATTACTTTTCACTATGGTATTAAGAAGCCTAAACAAAATTAAAATAAAAGACAATCAGTCCCATTAATAATAACTTGATATCCACGGGAAGCGACTCAAAAAGGATATTTTGTTTACGTACGATAAATTCAAGTACCTAAATGATTGCTTGTTAATTACATTATGAACTAATTTGCGGATTAGCAAAATACATATTCATATCATACAATGTCCAAAACAAAATACGATACACGGTATTTTTTACGCTCTCAATTAAAATTGGAAATACACACGTTGCGTAATATGATATTCAAACTTCTGAATTATATTAAAATAAGATGTTAAACTATCACAATGAATACAATATACAAGTAAATGAAAAAAACTGCATTTTACTTTATAATAACATTTTACTGTCATAAAAAATGCAAAAGAGTCATACCTATCACAGTATATGGCCCTTTTTTTAATTTAAATGATATAACAGCTCCGAGAATATCATAAGCAAAATGAACATATTCCGTAATACATCCTTTTTGATTAAGAAATAAATATATATATATGCCAATATTTTGTATTAAATGGCCGTATTTCATTACACATCCCTTTTGTTTAAGAAATAATAATATACTTACGTGAATCTTTTGTGCAAAACGGACGTACTTCGGAATGTGGCACTTTTGTTTATAAAAACGATAACAACGACTAGGGTTTTTTGAAATGTGGCTGTTTAACACAAAAAAAAACGTGCGATCACTTCGACTGTCAGGACGCAACTAACAAACTGGCGGTTTTGTCCATATTTGTTCTCTCAAATATAAAAATGCAAAAAGGGCGCTAGTGTCATTTCGATATTAAACAACGTAAAATATGAATGGGTTTCAGTGGTATATCAAAATATGACTGCTTAACGTTAGATTTTTTGAATAAACCCTATTTTCGATTTTTTTGATTTGTGGCCCTTTTGTATTGAAGTAGCGACATAATGACCAAAATGAACTAATAACGGACCCTAGCGATATACTTAATACTTGGAAAATATACACAGCCAATTTATTCAATGATGAGAGAACACAAAAACCACCACAACTGAGAGACCATTTGTATGCCCAAGTATTTTAAAAGCTGAAATTGTACACGCTATCAAACTATTTAAAAGTAACAAAACCCCAGGACCAGATGATATGTACGCAGAAACAATCAAGTTACTTAATGAAGAAAACCTAGACGTTATTGTCAAGCTCTTTAACGACATCTACGATACGGGCCAGATTCCAAAAGATTGGCTTCGATCTACATTTATCGCCCTACCAAAAACACCACGTGCGAACTTCTGCAAGGACGACCGACTAATAAGCCTAATGAGTCACTTTTTAAAACTTTTCCTGAGAATACACTAGATTGTTTAAGAAATCTGAAGAGATCAGTGGATGGAGTCAGTTTGGTTTCAAAAATGGACTTGGCACGAGAGAAGCGATCTTTAGTATGCAAACATTAATACAGAATTTTTTAGATCAAAGAAAGAATGTTTTTGTCTGTTTCATCGATTACGAGAAAGCATTCGATAATGTAAAACACGAATTGATGATCAAATATCTACAAGAGTTGGGATTGGATGCCAAGGATATAAGAATTATCGCCAATCTGTATTGGAACCAGACAGCAACAGTACGTCTTCAAAATTTCAACGAAACAGAAGATTTCTCCATTAAAAAAGGAGTAAGGCAAGGTTGTATACTGTCTCCAATGCTGTTCAATTTATACGTAGAAAAAGCCTTCGCAGAAGCAGTGGCAGACTCTAATAAGGGTATTAAAGTTAACGGCATTTTTATTAATAACATCAGGTATGCCAATGATACAGCCATAGTGGCAGATAACATCGAAGATCTTCAATGCCTTTTAAATGATCTAACTCTTGTAAGTGAAGCTCGGGGTTTGAAAATAAATATTAAGCAGACAAAAACAATGATTATAACTAGAAATGATTACCCCAACGCAAAGATATATGTCTCTGGAGAAGAAATCGAACAGGTCAGGCAATTCAAATACTTGGGTTGTTTACTGAACGAGGGTTAGGACCCCGAGAATGAAATAAAGAGCAGAGTTGAACATGCCAGAAATGCTTTTTTGAGGCTTCGTAAGTTTCTGACTGATCGCAAATTGGACTTCAACCTCCGATACAAGATGCTTAAGTGTTACGTGTGGCCTGTTCTCCTGTACGGAATGGAAGCGTGGACGTTAAAGGCCAGTTCCATTAACAAACTTGAAGTGTTTGAAATGTGGTGCCTGTGTCGAATGCTCAGAATATCATGGACGGACAGGGTCAGAAATGAGGAAGTACTCAGAAGAGCGGGCTTACAGGATGGGACCTTTTTAGTTATATAAAAAGTAAGAAGACTGCATACTTGGGGCACATACTACGGAGAAAGATTCACTTTTCAGCAACTGATACTCGAAGGGAAGATAGAGGGTAAGAGATGTCTGGGACGTAAAAAGATGTCATGGCTGCGCAATATTCGACAATGGACAGGAATACATAGCTATGAAATGCTTCGCAATGCCGGTAAAAATAGAATTATTTAATCCTGAATATTTAACATCTCATAGTTTATGAGAATAGACCTTGGCAAAGGTGTGAGACAAGGCGACACCATCTCACCCAAATTAGTTACTTTGGCATTAGAAAATATATTCAAAAAACTAAATTCGGCCGAAAAGGGATTAAAAGTAGATGGAGTATATCTTAACCATTTGCATTTATTTCAAATCGAATCAAATAGGATTAAAAATGAATCTCGACAAAACAAAGATATTAAGCAACAACCTAGAAAACATTATGATAGATAACATCAATATAGAAAAGGTATTATAATAATTAACAATATTTATTAATCTATTAATTATATATTTATTAATATATATATATATATATATATATATATATATATATATATATATATATATAATTAATTATATTGTTATAATATATTATAAATTACAATAATTAACAGTGTATAAATGTCGCCGGGAAAATGGCGTTTAATGAAACAGGAACGAACTAAACCGCGAAAAGACAGCCAACCTTGAGGTCAAAAATACTTTCGACAGATCAACAAGGTGTAGGTACCAACCCAAATTTTGGGCGGTCAATTTAAGTTTAAATGAGTTTGGATGACTACCCGGTTGCAAAAGACAACACAGTGAAAAAAGTTGGTAGTGTAATAGCAACTCCCCTCACTAATCAGTCCAAATTTACAAACAGGAGATTTTCATTCAACCTCATAAGTATCTCCTGTTTGTAAATTTGGACTGATTAGTGAGGGGAGTTGCTATTACACTACCAACTTTTTTCACTGTGTTGTCTTTTGCAACCGGGTAGTCATCCAAATTCATTTAAACTTAAATTGACCGCCCAAAATTTGGGTTGGTACCTACACCTTGTTGATCTGTCGAAAGTATTTTTGACCTCAAGGTTGGCTGTCTTTTCGCGGTTTAGTTCGTTCCTGTTTCATTAAACGCCATTTTCCCGGCGACATTCATAGGGCTTTGATCGGTAACTTCATTTATAGTACTTTTTAAAATTTTATTAATATCACTTAGAATGCTACCTAAAGTTAAAATCAAAGCTTAATATTCATTAAATAGTTGGAAGTTATCTATGATTTTCTTGGTTCTTACTCACTAATTAACATTAAATAACATTGAATTTACTTTAGACCACATGGTCATTTGCTGTGCTAAATTTTTTATAAGTTCATATATGTTGTTAGTTACTTAACTGTTTATAGAAAATCAGCGTATTATGTCCATTTACTTAGTTTCATTCACATTATTGTTAATAACATTGACTGCTACATATCTTTTTAAGGTAACAATTAACATCGTTTCCATGATTGTGTGGTTCTCATACTGTAAAATTTTTTAGATGAACTGATGATTCTTTCAAAACTCGAAAGCGAAACGTCTTCAAAATAGATAAAGTAGCCTATCAACTTTGTCTTTTATTTCTCCACCCAGAGACCGATATAAGAACCCACCACTCGTCTGAGTGATCCTTATATATATATATATATATATATATAATATATATATATATATATATATATATATATATATATATATATATATATATATATATATATATATATATATAGAAGATGAATAAACCAACTAAATCTGTTCATCCAGCTTGCTAAACCTATTTATGGAACTAACCGTAATATCACAGCTGATAATTGGTTTAGTTCTATAGAATTAGTAAAGCAGTTAGAAGTAAAGAAGTTAACGTATGTGGGAACCCTCAAGAAAAATAAACGGGAAATCCCTCCGGAATTCCAGCCACACCGATGTAGGCAAGTAAATTCAACTACTTACGGATTTACGAAAAGTTTATCCCTAATTTCCCATGTGCCAAAAAAATCGAGGCTGTTTTACTTATTTGAGGTGTCGATACTTTAGATGCCAAGTGTGCCAAATATTCTGTAAAACGTCGTTCTCGCCGATGGCCACTTACTATTTTTTACCGCATCATTGATATACCTCTGTTAATTCGCATGGTGTGTACTAATCACTACAAGAAGATAATATGGAAAGGCTAAACTACACAAAGGAGTTGGCGAAACAATTAGTTTTACCTCATCTACAAAGAAGACTCGAAAATCCCAGAATCCCGAGAGAATTATTATGTGGTATTGAACGAATACTAGGACAAAAACGCCAAAAAGAAGCAGATTTTGAAGAAAGGCTTGAGAAAAAGAAGACGTGTTACTTATACCCAAGTGCATTAAAGCGAAAGACTTTTTATGTTTGCTTTTCTTGTGGAAAACAAGTGTGCTTACAGTGTACAAAGAAAAATTGCGTACCTTGCGCGCAAAATGACTAGTTATTTTATTGTAATTTTTGGTTATTGTCAGAATTTTGTATTTTAGTTTCTCATTAAATTTAAATCATTACTCTGTTTCTTTTAACATTATTTTACCATTTGTTAGTCACAAGTAATCAATTTTTCTTGTAATTTAGTTTATAAACGATTTTGTAGTAACGTCCACCATTTTTTAAATATTATGCATGCATTCATAATATTCTTGAAAAAGTAAAGTTTATTTTACTTGTAGCAGTATATTATGCTACAGCAATGTGAAGAATCTTTCCGTAGTTGATATAAAAAACAAATACAGTGATATAAGATAATTTCATATTAAAAACAAAGGCGAATAGGCAACGGTATGACATACCGCATGTCAGAGTCTACGTCCTGAAACATCCACGTCAGTAGTTAATGCAGTCACACTATTATCCTAATAGCTGATTAGCTTAAGTCAGTAACTTCCTAATGTCCCAATCAGCTTAAGATGGAATTCCTAATACGGCGATCGGGTAATTACCTTATATGGTCACGAGTAGTTCGTTGATGACAGATAAACACGGCGGAAGGGAAAAATGATAATTTAGTGTATTTAATTCTGACCATTGTGAACTGTTAAACTGACATTGTTTTGATTTAATTTAATATAAATAACTATTTTGCGTAAATACGTGTTTATCTATTTTTATAGACGATATCAGAAGTGTGAAAAAGGACCTACGGTAAAAATAAAAGTGTCCAAAATGCCGAAAAGGAAAAAGTCCAAGCGAAATAGTAGTTCAAGTAGTGAAACCACAAGCATTTCTTCCACGGATTCTTCGCCGGGAAGGGAGTTAAGGTATACGAAATCGAAAAGAACACGTAAGTCAAGAAATAGATCTAAAAATTCAAAAACAAATAGAACCTATACGCCTTCGCCTTTGCCTCAAATTAAAGAAAATGCCACAAAAATAAATTCTCCATCTACATAATTTTACGAGTAGAAATATTGAATCCGTCAGTTTTATTCCTGAATTTGATCCACTAATTGGAGAAATAGATCGATGGATTGAAATAATAGAGCACAATGCTAAGACGTATGGTTTGTCTGATAATTACATTATACAGTGGAACTCGCTTATTACGGCCTCGGTAGTTACGTCATCTCGGTTATAACGTCAATTTTTAATAGGTCCGGTCAAAAACTATTCCATAACGTTATTAAAAACCCGGTTTTATCGGCTAAAAATAAACTAACCCTCGGTTATTGCGTCATAAAATTTTATAGTAGGTTATCCTTTTTTTATTTTATGAAGAATAAAGTTCAATGCGTTTCTGGCTTTGCGGCATTTGTTCCTTCCAAGAATGTAAAAAAGGTCCATTATCCCTTCTGTGTACAGTTATGTTACCCTGACAATCTATAATTTCGCATTTATCAGTGCCGTCCTAACACTCCTAACAGTCAAATTTTCTGTTTCGGAACAGTCGGTTTAAGAAATTTTCGCTACCGTGAAATTGTGTCCGGATCGTTTTGTTTTTTTTTTTTATTTTAATTTGGTAATTAGCTTTTATTTTTTAATATGGCAAGTTGTAGCACTAAAAGGAAGGTTTTGCCTATTAAAGAAAAAGTGCGTGTTATAAGAGCATTTGAAAGTGGTCGAAAAATTGCTGATGTATGCCGGCAATTTGGACTTGTTAATTCGACTGTCGGCTCAATCATAAAAAACAAGGACAAAATTTTAAAAGCCTTCAAAGAGGACGGAAATAATGTTAAAAAGATTAGGAAGTGCATTCGTGGTGATGTAGATTCAGCTCTACTCAAATGGTTCAAGCAGTGTCGCAGTTCTGATATCCCTGTGTCCGGGCCACTTTTAAAGGAGAAAGCTACAGAGTTCGGAAAATTGTTTGGTGAAGATTTCACATGCTCTAACGGCTGGTTAGATCGGTTTAAAGCCAGGCACTCAATTTCCTTCTCGAAAATTGTTGGAGAGGCAAAATGTGTGGACGAGAACGTAACAAGTGACTGTGGCCAAAACACATGGCCACAACAAAGGCAACCATACAAAGATGAAGATATCTTTAATGGTGACGAGACAGGTGTCTTTTATAAATTAACGCCAGACAAAACTTTAAATTTCAAAAATCAAAAATGTGTCGGTGGAAAACTTTCCAAGCAAAGAGTGACGGCTTTTGTTTGTGCAAATATGACAGGTACAGAGAAAAGAAAGCTTTTGGTTATTGGGAAAAGTTTACATCCTAGATGTTTCAAAAACATTAAAACACTACCTGTAAACTACACAGCCAATAAAAAAGCATGGATGACTTCTGCTATTTTTGAAGAAGAATTGAGAAAGTGGGACAAGGAACTCTCTTTCAAAAAAACAAAAATTCTTCTCCTAGTTGACAACTGTGTAATTTGACCAATATAAATCTAGTGTTTTTACCAGCCAACTGCACAAGTGTCTTGCAGCCTATGGACCAGGGAGTCATAAGAAGTTTTAAGTGCCATTATCGAAAACGGCTTTTAAAAAGAATGATTTTTTGTATGGATAATGGAGAGTAGATGACGAAATGCCTTTGTCAAAGTGGATACAAAAATTTAATGTGAATCAGGGAGCGTTCGGAACTGATCTTGACTCCTACATTTCAGTAGACGATGAGGTGGAAACATTTCAAGTCCTAAGTGATAAAGAAATTGTTGAACTGGTGCAAAACGTGGAAATGGATGTCGATGAAGCTGAAGAAGAAGAAGACATCGTTGCTTGTCCTACAATCCAAGAAGCAATGAGAGCTGCTGAGACCATATCCAGGTTTTACCAGTTCAGGGAGGCATCCACAAATACCAAAGAAGCAGATCAGCTTATTAAGGAAACAACAGAAAAACTTTATTTTTCGGAAAGGGTTGTGCAAAAGAAAATAACGGACTTTTTTTAGCAATAGAACTTTTTTACACAATGTAAGTTTCATATACATACATAATATGTTTTGTTTTTTAATTGTTTTTTATCCTAAAATGATTCTTGTTTTTTTTTAATTTGACTTAAGTGAATGTTATATTTTCGGTATATCGTAAACTACGTTAAATTATCATGTTTAGGCCCAGAGTAATTAACAAATAATATATCTACTATACCCAATAATGCTGTAATAATATTTTCCCTCATTAAAATTTTTTTTTCTCAACCTCTTTTTTTAACGTCACTCTGATATAGCGTCATTTTTTTATTGGACCCTTCAATGATGCTATAACCAAGTTCCACTGTATTTCAAGCGATTTCTAAGCTTAGAGGTACCGCTAAAACATGGTACGCTTGTTTTATTGAAAATGAAGTAGCATGGTCTCAATTTTCTTGGGCAGAATGGAGATCAGTGTTAGAAAATACTTTTCAAAGTACACGAAATACTTATGATCTTTTTATGGACGTAGCCCATCATAAACCAACAGAGGTTTCTTCATTATATGAATTTTATTTTGAACATTTATCAAAAATTAATAAACTTAAAGTAAATTTTTCCGAATCAGATAAGATTTCTTTAATAATTGGTGCTATTGGAGACGAAAATATTAAATCTGCTATTGCAGTTGCTCAAATCAAAGATGTTAATTTATTGGCAGTTTATTTAAGAAATAAGCTTTATCACAAAAGTCCAGAAAAATTGCTTGATTTAACAACTCAAGTTATTTTTTCCAAATCAAAAATTGTACATAATAAAAAATTCGTTAACAACAAATTTAACAAGAATAAACCTTGTATGTGCTGTGGAATTCAGGGTCACTTAAAAAAAGATTGTCACCACAGAAACCAAATATGTAGGTTTTGTAAAATTAAAGGTCATATTGAACAACACTGTTTTAAAAAGAACAAGACTTGCAAGAGACAAAAGTAAATAAAACGAACAAAAATTTAGAAAAAAATAAATCTGTTAAACAAATACAGTTTGATTCTTCCGAAAATAAATTTAATAAAATTATTTTCTTAAATGAGCACAGCCATACTGCATTCATTGATTTTGGCAGTGATTGTTCGCTAATTTCAAAAGAATTGGCAGATAAGTTTAAATTAGAAATAAAATCATTAACTAAAGATGTAAAACTTTCCGGATTTTTGGGAAATTCTTTATCCGTTATATATTATGTATTTGCTAAAATAAAAATCGATTTTGTAGAATTAAATATTATGTTGTATGTCATGGATAAACATTGGGTTAATGACCTTCTAATAGGAAGAAATTTTACAGAAGATGTAAATATTATGTATTATAGAATAGATAATAGTTTAACATTTAAATATAAGAAAGACTTAGATAAAGAAATAAGTACAGGAAATATATCTAAACACGAGAAAATGATGTTGGAAAATATTTTGCTAAATCACGAGGACTGTTTTTATACAAATTTGAAAGCTCTAAAAAAATCGCATTCTGTTGTTATGAGAATCGATATTACAAGTTCAGATGTAGTTAAGTTTCGTCCCTACGGAACACCTGCAGCTGATAAAGAAATTTTACAAGAAACAATACAAGAATTATTAGATGCAAATATTATTCGAAAGAGTAATTCATCGTTCGCAAGCCCTTCTTTTCTTATTGATAAAAAAGATGGTCAAAAACGTCTGGTGGTAGATTATAGGCATGTTAATAAAATTTCAAAAAAGATACCTCCAACAATGCCTATAATTGAAGAGATAATTGACAGTTTATATAATTATAAATATTTTACGTCCTTGGACTTGGCAGCAGGATATCATCAAATTCCTATGGCAGATAACTCAATCAAATACACAGCATTCGTTACTAGTCAAGGACATTATGAATATTTACGCTGTCCTTTTGGGTTATCTAATGCACCGACTGTATTTCAAGAAATGATGAACGAAATCTTTGAACCGTTTAAACAAAACAGTATTACTCCGTATTTGGATGATATCTTAATTCCCTCAAAAAGTATTGAGGAAGGCCTGGAACTATTAAATAAAGTATTGCAAGTATTAGAAGATTATGGTCTAACTGTAAAGATGTCAAAATCAAAATTTTTAATGACAAAAATTACCTACTTGGGATATGAAATTTCATTTAATAAAATTTCACCAAGTAAACATAAAATTGAGTCAGTAGAAAAATTTCCTTTGCCAAATAATCAGCATCAATTAAGGCAATTTCTTGGATTAATATCATTTTTCCGAAAGTTCATACCAAATTTTGCAAGACGCACCGCAAAATTGACGCAATTACTAAAAAAAGATGTAAATTGGACATGGACAGAAGAAGAAACGAAAATTTTTAAAGAAATGAAGAAAGTTATAGTCTCAGAACCAATTTTAACAATATTCAATCCGAAACATGACATAATAGTTTACACGGATGCAAGTAGAGAAGGATTTGGAGGCATAATAACACAAATTGTTGATGGTCGTGAAAAGTCAATTGCCTATTTTAGCAAGCAAACCACAAAAGAAGAAAATAATATCATTCTTTTGAACTGGAGCTTTTGGCTATTGTCAAAACCTTAGAAAGGTATAAATATTATTTAGCAGGAAGATCTTTTACTGTAATAACAGACTGCAATTCCGTTAAAAATGCATTAGTAAAACAAACAATAATCCCAAGAATAGCAAGATGGGTTTTGTGTTTACAAGATTTTTGTTTTGAAATAAAACATAAATCAGGAGTACAACTACAACATGTAGATGCCTTAAGTAGGAACTTTGAAAGAACTGAAGCAGAGGAAAGCCTTGAAATTAAAGTGATGCTCATCCAAGAAGACGACTATCTAAGAGAAGCACAGGATACAGATACGGAAATAAAAACAATTAAAGATATTCTGTTGTCAGGAGATCAGGAAAATCATAACGATATTTTCAAGAAATATGATTTAAGAGGAAACAAAGTTTATAAAATAACAGAATATGGTAGAAGATGTTATGTGCCTAAAAATTGTCGTTGGCAAATTGTCAAAATGAATCATGACGATATTGGACATTTTGCGTTGGATAAAACAATTGAAAGAATAAAAGAACGGTATTGGTTTCCACGGATGCGAAGATTTATTAAGAATACATGCGGCTTGCTGATACAACCGGGAGGAAAAAAGCCTGGCTATCTACATTCCATTCCAAAATATGCTAGACCGTTTCATACACTCCATGCCGATCATTTAGGGCCATTTGTGTTAACGAAATCTCAAAATAAATGCGTCTTGGTGTTGATTGATGCCTTTTCTAAATTTGTGTTTGTTGAAGCTGTCCCAGATACATCAAGTAAACATGTGATTCGTGCTTTAGAAGAAATTTTTAAAGTATTCGGTAATACCAAACGAATGATATCAGATGCAGGATCAGCTTTTGTTTCAAAAGAATTTTTGAATTATATGGCAGAGAGAGGAATTAGAGTGTTTACAACTGCAGTAGGAATGGCAAGAGGCAACGGCCAAGTAGAAAGGGCAAATAAAACATTACTGGATACCATGGCCACAATGGGTGCAAAATTTGAATCCGATATGTGGGATAAGAATTTAAAAAACATTCAACGAGGAATAAACGGCACAAAACACCGAATAACTAAATCTTCTCCCAGTGAAGTGTTTTTCGGGTACAAATTAAGAGTTGATGGAGACAAATACATAGATGATAATGATATGGACATTATTGATGTAACGTCATTGAGAAAAGATGTATCTAAACGATTAGAAGAAAATAGAATCAAACAAAATAACGAATTTAATAAAAAAAGATGCTCTCCAGTGAAATATGCTGTTGGTGACCTGGTATTGACCAAAGTTACAAGTTTTCCAGCAAACAATGACAGTAAGAAGCTTTTAGAAAAGTATAGAGGGCCATTTAGGATTGTTGAGGTTCTGCCAAATGATAGATATCGTGTAAAAGAAGATGTACATTCATCAAGAACAAGGCGTCCCTATGAAGGAGTTGTTGGTGGAGAACATATCAAGCGATTTAAGATTCAAAGATCTTAAAATTATTCAGGTTAGTTACATGATAGTATGGTCATTTTGTATAATGACATAAAAATATTCGATTGTTTAAAAGGAATTTGTTTAAATAGCTGGAACTAAAAAAAAATTGTCATTCTGAAAAATGACAACAAAGTGATTCAATGATATGAATGGTTTTATTTGAGTAGTTCTGACTATTTGAAGCAAATTTTTTTGTTTATTCGTCATTCTGAAAAATGGCAAATAAATGTTTTAATGTTCTGAATGGATTTTCAGTTCGTCATTCTGAAAAATGACAAATAAATGTTTTAATGTTCTGAATGGATTTTCAGTTCGTCATTCTGAAAAATGACAAGTAAATGTTCCAATGTTCTGAATGGATATTCAGTTCATCGTTCTGCAAAATGACACAAATATTTTAATGTCTTGAATGAGTTTGTTTGGAGAGTCGTAGCTATTCAAAACAAATTTATTGACATTGTCATTCTGAAAAATGACAGTAACATATTACATTATAACAGTAATGTTTAAAATTGAGCTTGTATGGATAGCGGTAGCTATCTGAAATGAATTAACGAATTGATTTAGACTATGTCATTCTGGAGAACAATGGAGCCTTTTTATAAATTGTCATTCTTAGTAATAAAGATCATATATTTTTTTAATAGGTGTTGTACGATCGAGGACGATCGTGACGTCAGGATGGTCGAATGCAGTCACACTATTATCCTAATACGCTGATTAGTTTATGTCAGTAACTTCCTAATGTCCCAATCAGCTTAAGATGGAATTCCTAATACGGCGAGCGGGTAATTACCTTATATGGTCACGAGTAGTTCGTTGATGACAGATAAACACGGCGGAAGGGAAAAATGATAATTTAGTGTATTTCATTCTGACCATTGTGAACTGTTAAACTGACATTGTTTTGATTTAATTTAATAAAAATAACTATTTTGCGTAAATACGTGTTTATCTATTTTTATAGACGATATTAAGGGTTAACATGATTGGAAATTAATAATCTTTTATTATAGTACCTTTCCCTAATTAATTTCCACGCAACTGCATAGTTTTTGGCGGTAAACTCTAATGTTCGTATTACCTGCGCCGCACCGCCCTGTAATGCACTTCGTAAATAATGAAAACGCCTTATATTGTCTAAGTACTCATTTCTGTTAACTAAAGATTCAAAAAAATCTGCAAAATCTAACCAATTACCATCAAATTACCATCAAATTTTGGTAACTCGATAGGTTTAAGCTCAATACAATGCCCTGTATATGAATTCTTAGAGCGCTCACTTGCTTTATCGCCTTCTATACAAGCTACTTGTTGATTATCGCGAATGATTTTTCGCGCTACCGCTAATTGTGAATAATATTTGTTATAGAATTCTTCGCGCTCCGTATATTCATCTTCTAATAATTCAAATGAAACCGTATTTTCTATTTGTCCCCGAACCTCTATTTGTCCCCGAATTCGCCCTGTAAATGTTCTATATTATTTACCATTTCTATAGCTTGTAATAGTTCTAAATCTGAAATCGTTTCACCCTTAGTTACTTTATCATTCAATGCTAATAAAACTTTCGAAAATATTGTGAGTTTGCATTTAAAACCGCCCCTTTTTCGCTTTAAATTCTCCATAATTTTTATAATGAATTAAACAGAAACAGATTATAAGTCGCTTGATATTCGACCCTAACGTTCTAAGAATTGTTACATGTGCAGAATAAAGGTACAAAGACTGATAAATAAAAGGGAATGTGAAATGGGTATGTTCACCAAAATATTTTTATGTTTATTCTAACAGCTGGCCTTACTGCGTGGCGCCACAAATCTTAGCATCAACTCGTAGGGTAGTTCTTCACAAGTTTTAAGAACCACGGTTGTCCAATTATGTAACTGTCTTAAGAATAACATTCGAATGTCTATAACGCGCTTGAGCCACTATGATGCACTGCTGCTATATCGCCCGCTAATTTGATAACACAAATATGAGTTTCGAACCGGTGAATTTACACTGTTTTAGCACAATAATTTAATGATTCGACAACGAATTGACCAATAGATTGACTTGATGTACTTCGCGTGTGCCGCTGGTAAATAATCAAACTGCGTGTGAAAAAACTGACTTTATTGAATTAACAATGCATAAATATAACGCTAATAAGTATTGTTTCTCTCGCTGGTGTCCACCGGCCTCCACTTCTCGTCTTTAGGGTGCTTTTAAGGGCTCGCCTTATCTTCGCATATAGCGTAATATATCTTCGCATATAACAATTCTTGATATGATGTTTTGTTTTGAGATTGTTGATCGTCAGTCATGGCTGTTGACAAATTATTGAGGTCGGATCTGATATAATTTGATAAACTCATTAGTACTTAATTAAACCAGTTATAGAACCAGAAATGATCCTGATAACAGGCCTTTCGGCTGTCACTTAACCTTATAAACGGTATGTTTCGAAATGTTTTTGATATATAAAATAAGAATAACTCACCGTTGTATTCCGTAACGTAACGTAGACAATTTTTCAAGACTGTAAAAAATGTAAACATAATTTACATTACCATGTTCATGACCGGTCCTCTAACAAAATAATCAAGCCTGTAGAATTTAAATGTTCAAGTTCGTGTAAAAAAAAATGCAAATTGTTAATGTTGAAAAGTGCAATGTAAGTTATTTAGAAATAGTACATGGTCAAGTAGTATTAAAAGCAAGTTCTCAATATTATAAGGTTTGTTCCAACACGCAATTTTTGTACGGTCCGGAAACCGGCACGAAACTACTTGTACCATTTTTAATGCGCATGTTCATCATTTGTATCGTCTTATGACGGTAACTTGGAAACTGATGTTGGAACGATTTTCTGAGAACTTTGTTTGACAGGTTGACGCATACCGTGCATAATCTGCGATCCAAGATACTATACGATTTGATTTGCAGGTTATACACGCGGTTAACTTGATATTTTTA
Source organism: Diabrotica balteata (assembly GCA_918026665.1). Classification (NCBI taxonomy): domain Eukaryota; kingdom Metazoa; phylum Arthropoda; class Insecta; order Coleoptera; family Chrysomelidae; genus Diabrotica; species Diabrotica balteata. Next base: position 59,736,371 of record OU898284.1, on the reverse strand, counting down.
TCAATTTATAAATACGATACAAATTACAAATACAATAAAAATGTCTCAGAATACTCAGAACGTAGTAATTGGTAAGTCAAAATTATATTAATCATTACTATTTAACTGGGAATAAGCCACAATTTAAGATAAAAATACGTTTATTGACGTTTCAATTTCCACTTCGGAAATCGTTCTCAAAATTCAACCAGTAAATGATTTATTAATACTAAAATCAGAAATTCTATTAGTGAACTAATTATAACTTTATCATTTCAGAATACATCTCCTTACCGGAAACTTCCCAACAAAACACAGGTACGAGTGACCGTAAATGGAGCAGTGACGAATCAAGGGTTTTAATTGACCTATACGCAAGATATAAAGAAAAGGTGGGCAGTTTTGAGATTAAAAATTTAAAAATGTTATGGCAAAGAATGGCCACTAATTTAAATCAAATGGGACTTAATGTAACCCAAAATAACTGCCTAAATAGATGGCGGGTATTGGAACGAGGCTACAAAAAATTTAAAGATAACCAAAGTCAAAATGGACGAGGACGAAAATTTTTCGAATTTGAAAAAGAAATGGATGAAGTGTTTCAGTCGAGACGAAACATTATTCCGGAATTACTGTTAGAGTGTCCACCATGAGGTGGACACTGTTCTGGAGACAAATGAAGAAAATGAGGAAGACAGAAAGGAGTCTGAAGTAGAAATAATGACAACCATAAAAACAATGTCCAAGAAACGCAAGAGAAACGAAAACTTAAAACGCAGAACAAATATGGAAATGTACGGATTGATAGAAAACATTATCAAGGGGAAAGGATAAGTGTTGAGAGAGAGAAGGTACAGCAAATGAAAAGGAGCAATGACTTAATAGAATATCGAAATACTCTTTTTGAGGAACTTTTAGATATATTAAGTAAATAAATTATATGTGTGTGCTTTCGTGTCAATGTCCTTGCGTCTGTACATTTCACTCCTCTTCTCTCCAATATCTTTATAATTATGTCATCCTATGTCTATTTTGGTCTTCCTCTTTTCATTTGTTGTAGTTCAAAATTATTACTTAAGATTAGTTTTGTATTTCTTGTAGTTTAATTTTTTGTATTTTACTTTAGTTTAATTTGTTATATTTTAATTTAGTTTTAGTATAGTGTATTCTAGTTAATTGTAAGTTACATTTGTGTTTATTAAACTATATATTACAATTTTTTGACTAAAACAATTTATTTTACCTACCAATATGTCAGTTTTGTATTTGGACGTTTATTAAGAGAACATTTTACTAGTTTAATGGGAATAAGCCACAACTTAACTTTCAATTTCCACTTCAGAAATCATTCTCAAAACTTCTTATCTAAACTTCAATTGTGGCTTATTCCCATTAAAATAGTAATTACTTTAAGAAGCCACAAGAAAATACTTCAGAATAAGATCATTTTAGAGTGGAGATATGATGACTGTGGACAAACATAAGAAAAGGGATTAAAAATGAAAGGATTTACGATTATTTCACTATGTATATAAAAACAGAATTGATAGAGAAGACAAAACTGTACAAATAGGATGTTTCATAATAATAAGTAACCTATGTTTGAACTATTTGCATACAAATACAAATTTCCAGGTTGTTCAACAACTAGAAAAGGTGGAGGAATTAGAATAAATATTTTGCCATGTCTAAAAAAGAAATGACGACAGAACTGCACAAATAAGATGTTTCATAACAATAAGCAACCTATGTTTGAACTCTTTGCATCACAAATTCCCAGATTGTTCAACAACTAAAAAAAGGTGGAGGAATTAGAATAAATATTTTGCCATGTCTAAAAAAGAAATGAGGACAGAACTGCACAAATAAGATGTTTCATAATAATAAGCAACCTATGCTTGAACTCTTTGCATCACAAATTCCCAGATTGTTCAACAACTAGAAAAAGGTGGAAGAATTAGAATAAATATTTTGCCATGTCTAAAAAAGAAATGAGGACAGAACTGCACAAATAAGATGTTTCATAATAATAAGCAACCTATGTTTGAACTCTTTGCATCACAAATTCCCAGATTGTTCAACAACTAGAAAAAGGTGGAAAAATTAGAATAAATATTTTGCCATGTCTAAAAAAGAAATGAGGACAGAACTGCACAAATAAGATGTTTCATAACAATAAGCAACCTATGTTTGAACTCTTTGCATCACAAATTCCCAGATTGTTCAACAACTAGAAAAAGGTGGAGGAATTAGAATAAATATTTTGCCATGTCTAAAAAAGAAATGACAGGACAGAACTGCACAAATAGGATGTTTCATAATAATAAGCAACCTATGTTTGAACTCTTTGCATCACAAATTCCCAGATTGTTCAACAACTAGAAAAAGGTGGAGGAATTAGAATAAATATTTTGCCATGTCTAAAAAAGAAATGAGGACAGAACTGCACAAATAAGATGTTTCATAACAATAAGCAACCTATGTTTGAACTCTTTGCATCACAAATTCCCAGATTGTTCAACAACTAGAAAAAGGTGGAGGAATTAGAATAAATATTTTGCCATGTCTAAAAAAGAAATGACAGGACAGAACTGCACAAATAGGATGTTTCATAATAATAAGCAACCTATGTTTGAACTCTTTGCATCACAAATTCCCAGATTGTTCAACAACTAGAAAAAGGTGGAGGAATTAGAATAAATATTTTGCCATGTCTAAAAAAGAAATGACGACAGAACTGCACAAATAAGATGTTTCATAACAATAAGCAACCTATGTTTGAACTCTTTGCATCACAAAATTCCCAGATTGTTCAACAACTAGAAAAAGGTGGAGGAATTAGAATAAATATTTTGCCATGTCTAAAAAAGAAATGAGGACAGAACTGCACAAATAAGATGTTTCATAACAATAAGCAACCTATGTTTGAACTCTTTGCATCACAAATTCCCAGATTGTTCAACAACTAGAAAAGGTGGAGGAATTAGAATAAATATTTTGCCATGTCTAAAAAAGAAATGAGGACAGAACTGCACAAATAAGATGTTTCATAATAATAAGCAACCTATGTTTGAACTCTTTGCATCACAAATTCCCAGATTGTTCAACAACTAGAAAAAGGTGGAGGAATTAGAATAAATATTTTGCCATGTCTAAAAAAGAAATGAGGACAGAACTGCACAAATAAGATGTTTCATAATAATAAGCAACCTATGTTTGAACTCTTTGCATCACAAATTCCAAGATTGTTCAACAACTAGAAAAAGGTGGAAAAATTAGAATAAATATTTTGCCATGTCTAAAAAAGAAATGATGACAGAACTGCACAAATAAGATGTTTCATAACAATAAGCAACCTATGTTTGAACTCTTTGCATCACAAATTCCCAGATTGTTCAACAACTAGAAAAAGGTGGAGGAATTAGAATAAATATTTTGCCATGTCTAAAAAAGAAATGAGGACAGAACTGCACAAATAAGATGTTTCATAATAATAAGCAACCTATGTTTGAACTCTTTGCATCACAAATTCCCAGATTGTTCAACAACTAGAAAAAGGTGGAGGAATTAGAATAAATATTTTGCCATGTCTAAAAAAGAAATGACGACAGAACTGCACAAATAAGATGTTTCATAACAATAAGCAACCTATGTTTGAACTCTTTGCATCACAAATTCCCAGATTGTTCAACAACTAGAAAAAGGTGGAGGAATTAGAATAAATATTTTGCCATGTCTAAAAAAGAAATGAGGACAGAACTGCACAAATAAGATGTTTCATAATAATAAGCAACCTATGTTTGAACTCTTTGCATCACAAATTCCCAGATTGTTCAACAACTAGAAAAAGGTGGAGGAATTAGAATAAATATTTTGCCATGTCTAAAAAAGAAATGAGGACAGAACTGCACAAATAAGATGTTTCATAATAATAAGCAACCTATGTTTGAACTCTTTGCATCACAAATTCCCAGATTGTTCAACAACTAGAAAAAGGTGGAGGAATTAGAATAAATATTTTGCCATGTCTAAAAAAGAAATGACAGGACAGAACTGCACAAATAGGATGTTTCATAATAATAAGCAACCTATGTTTGAACTCTTTGCATCACAAATTCCCAGATTGTTCAACAACTAGAAAAAGGTGGAGGAATTAGAATAAATATTTTGCCATGTCTAAAAAAGAAATGAGGACAGAACTGCACAAATAAGATGTTTCATAACAATAAGCAACCTATGTTTGAACTCTTTGCATCACAAATTCCCAGATTGTTCAACAACTAGAAAAAGGTGGAGGAATTAGAATAAATATTTTGCCATGTCTAAAAAAGAAATGACAGGACAGAACTGCACAAATAAGATGTTTCATAATAATAAGCAACCTATGTTTGAACTCTTTGCATCACAAATTCCCAGATTGTTCAACAACTAGAAAAAGGTGGAGGAATTAGAATAAATATTTTGCCATGTCTAAAAAAGAAATGAGGACAGAACTGCACAAATAAGATGTTTCATAATAATAAGCAACCTATGTTTGAACTCTTTGCATCACAAATTCCCAGATTGTTCAACAACTAGAAAAAGGTGGAGGAATTAGAATAAATATTTTGCCATGTCTAAAAAAGAAATGAGGACAGAACTGCACAAATAAGATGTTTCATAACAATAAGCAACCTATGTTTGAACTCTTTGCATCACAAATTCCCAGATTGTTCAACAACTAGAAAAAGGTGGAGGAATTAGAATAAATATTTTGCCATGTCTAAAAAAGAAATGACAGGACAGAACTGCACAAATAAGATGTTTCATAATAATAAGCAACCTATGTTTGAACTCTTTGCATCACAAATTCCCAGATTGTTCAACAACTAGAAAAAGGTGGAGGAATTAGAATAAATATTTTGCCATGTCTAAAAAAGAAATGAGGACAGAACTGCACAATAAGATGTTTCATAACAATAAGCAACCTATGTTTGAACTCTTTGCATCACAAATTCCCAGATTGTTCAACAACTAGAAAAAGGTGGAGGAATTAGAATAAATATTTTGCCATGTCTAAAAAAGAAATGAGGACAGAACTGCACAAATAAGATGTTTCATAATAATAAGCAACCTATGTTTGAACTCTTTGCATCACAAATTCCCAGATTGTTCAACAACTAGAAAAAGGTGGAGGAATTAGAATAAATATTTTGCCATGTCTAAAAAAGAAATGACGACAGAACTGCACAAATAAGATGTTTCATAACAATAAGCAACCTATGTTTGAACTCTTTGCATCACAAATTCCCAGATTGTTCAACAACTAGAAAAAGGTGGAGGAATTAGAATAAATATTTTGCCATGTCTAAAAAAGAAATGAGGACAGAACTGCACAAATAAGATGTTTCATAATAATAAGCAACCTATGTTTGAACTCTTTGCATCACAAATTCCCAGATTGTTCAACAACTAGAAAAAGGTGGAGGAATTAGAATAAATATTTTGCCATGTCTAAAAAAGAAATGAGGACAGAACTGCACAAATAAGATGTTTCATAATAATAAGAAACCTATGTTTGAACCCTTTGCATCAAAAATTCCCAGATTGTTCAACAACTAGAAAAGTGTGGAAGAATTAGAATAAATATTTTGCTATGTATAAAAGAGAAATGACAGGACAGAACTGCATAAATAGGATGTTTCATAATAATAAGCAACTTATGTTTGAACTATTTGAACCACAAATTCCCAAGATTGTTCAACAACTAGAAGGTGGAGGTATTAGAACATATATTTCGCTATGTACAAAAAAATGATAGGACAGAAAAGACAGAACTGAACTGTACAAATAGGATGGTACATAATAATAAGCAACCTATGTTTGAAAACAATGAAGCTTGCACAAAAAAAAATATGCTAAGATTATTGTCAACATTCAATAAGAAAGTATCATAAGAAGAATGTATGCAGTTAATATTCCTTTTAACAAATACAAAATAATGAAATACTTTGCAGAGTTCAATAAAAATGTCATATCAATTATCTATAGTTTATTTACATTTGACGTATATTACAAATCCTATTTCTAATTTGAACTGCAGTTGCTTCTTGTTCAGCTTCGTCATTATGGTCATTATAAATAGCCATAACATGTACATTATCCTGTATATTGCATTCAACTGCTTCAAATTGATCCTCTAAGGCTATATTGTGAAGTACACATGCAGATCTTATAAAATAACCAATTAATTGAATGTTTCTTAATTTTACATGAAACAATTGTCTAAATTTTTGCTTCAGTACACCAAAACAATGTTCTATTACACATCGATTTCGTGCCAACTTAATATTAGAATTATTTTGTCTCCTAGTCAGATGCCCTCTATCTTTGAATGGAGTTAATAAATTATTAGTTAATGGATATCCACTGTCTCCCAGTAAAAAATACCTTCCACATATTTAGTCCAAATGTTGTCCTAGGATGGAATTTAGGAAGACACGGCTGTCGTGAACAGATCCTGGATAACCAATAAACACATTAAGCAATTTTCTTTTGTGATGGCATACACCTTGCATCTGAAATAAAAAAAAATTTAGAGCATAGAGCTTAGAGCAAGTATGACTTTAAAAAAATATTTACTTACTTCAATTGAATAATATTCTTTACGATTTATGTATGAATCTGGATCATTATCTGGCTTATCAAGTTTTATGTGGCAACCATCTATTGCGCCCATTATGTTGGTAAATCCATTCTCTCTAAAATGTGCTGCACTAGCTTGTTTCTCTCTTTCATTAGGCCAGGTAATAACTTCTGCAGCAAGAATGTTTAAAAACATAGTGAGCCGATGGACTATTCTATTTATAGTGCTTAGACTTACATCAAAGCGGTCTGCCACATCTCTGAAACTTGATGTTTGGTGTCCAATATACCATAAATTTATAAGAACCTACAAGTAAAATGCAATAAATACATGTAATTCATTTTTAATCAAATGCGATTATTAATTACAATTATATACAACACAAACTTACTTGATGTATAGGCGAAATATTCCCATACTGACCACTTTTCTTCTTAAAGTATCCACTACTTTTAAAACGTTCACCTAAATTTTCGGCTACTTGTTTTGAAACACGAAAGTGCTCAAAAAAAAACTTCCTCCGAATATTGCGGAACAATTTCATCTAAAATTAATTATTAATCAGTAGCTTGCACAAATTTAAAATAAAGACCAATGTACCTAAATAATTCTGGTTTTTTACCCTAGGTTCGGCTAATAGCTTCAAATCATCCTCACTACTATAATCATCAGAAAAATTCCTTCGTCGTCAGTCATACTTATAAGTTATAAATAACAAAAAACAAATACATAAACAAATTTATGAACAAGTTTATGAAAGTACGTGATAAAATCATTAACCTAACTACTTCTTTTTTCTTAACAAATTTGCTGTTTTACTATAAAATCTAAGTTAATCTAGGCCCAACAAATTTAAAGAAGTAGAATAAAATTATAGTGCGCAAGTCATCCCAACCAGTACATGCATTTGCCAGATTACTGAAATTATCGTCACGAAACCGTCACTGGGCGATCGCAATTTTTGTTGGAACGGTCGAAAGGACGATGACATGAACGATCATATTTTTGTTGGAATGTATTTTGTTTAGTGTGCAGGAGCGTAACCGCTACGTGACGGTTTTTCATTGTGTTGGAACAAACCTATACTCAGTGTCAAATACAAATGTACTGTATCCGGCTTTAATGACTGTGTTCTATTCGTCAGCTCGTATTTGCAATGTTTCAGTAAAAAGGGATGAAAAGTTTCTAAAAAGGGTTGTTTTGAAGAGCGAGATATTTGATTTTAAATATTACTTGCCTGCATTAGTTCAATCTAGTCTGATTATTAAAAATATTTTAAATAAAAACATAGATGTGAGTCAAGTACAGTGCTTTACTGTACTTGACTCATAAGTAAAGTAATATTTATTAAAATAATAAAATATAAGTAATATTTATTAAAATAATAAAATAATTATTTGATTGAGACACTTTTATATAATTACTTTTATTTTTTATAAAACTCATTTCAAGGTGTATTAAAATCACAAAACGTTCAAATTTTTTATAGTTATAAGTAAGTTATCGAATTTATTTGTAATACTTGTAATATTTGTACTATGTATTTTTTTAAGGTTATAAAATAAATGATTTAAAAAATTTTTTTTTTTTAAATTTATTATTAATTAAAACAAGTTACAAACAATTTTTTCCTAAAATAAAACTAAATAATCAAATTGATAAGTAAGAATACAAAAAAATATTTTCAGTTTTGGTTATGTGATTGGTTGTTGTAAATTTACTAATACACAACACATGAATAATATCATCTATAGAATAAAATAAATATTCTGGAATTTTACTCATTTTAAAATATTTTATTACTTATTTTATTTTATTTACTTACTTTAAAAGCAACTGTGGTTGCATTTAATCTGAATTAAATTAATAAACAGAATTTACAGTAAAAACAAAAAATTTATTTTTGTATCCAAAACAAAATACAAAGTAGTCAATTGGGTTTATGATTAGTGATGTAACCAATAAAAAACGGTATCGTTTAAAAAAAGTCCGTTTTTTATTGCAAAAAAAACGCCTTCGTTTTTTTTTTTTGTTTTTTTTTTCGTTTTTTATTTTTATTTTGATTTTTTAAGTGGGTACAGTTTATTTAATGACAAAAACATATAATAAATATAATATTCTGTATAATTTTATAACAAAATAAGTATTATTTCGTTTCATAATTAATTTCGTATAAATCCTTTAAGTAAAAAGACCATGGGCATAAACAAAATAAGAAGAGTTTATTCGTTAACATGCAAAATCAAAGCAAAAATAAGTAATAAAAATTTATCAAATAAAAAAACAACGTCTTAATGATTGAAAAGGTTCAATTAATTAACCGACTCCCTTAAATGAACACTGATCCGTCCCGTCGCTATCTGCATTTTCTTCAGACTCTGAAGCTTCCTCTTCATCACTTTGTAACGTTCCAACGAACATTCATTGGACGTCAATCTATGACATGCCAACGAATATTCATTGGATGCCAATTTGTAACCCTTCGAGGCTCAATTTGTAACATCCCAACGTTGAGCTGCTGTTGTCAACCTATAACCGCAAACCTTAGTTTGCTGCTACAACCTGACTAACATCACTAACAACGTTGGAGTGACAAATCGTTTCCCGTTGGGACCAATTTTTAACGTCATAACCCCTAATGTATCAATTACAAAATTGCTACATTAGACGTTCTACGAAACACTCCCTGGCTAGCTCAGAAAAATAAATGTTAAGTATCGTATTGAATTTAAATAAAAATTATTCGACTTCTTGCTACAGTGTTACATTAGGTATATGAAAGAACTATGTTTGTCACCAAATCCTAAGTTTTATCCTAGTCTTTTCTGCTCTGGTTGTTAGCAAGCCATGTTGTTAGTTTTGGATTTTCTTGTCCCGGAGTCAACTCTCCTATTGGAATGATGGTTCCATTCTCAGGCCGGTTGGTCTTCTAGATGGTAATAGAATTTGACCCGCACCTGAGAAATGTATCCCGGAGGTTGACTAAAATGAAGAAAAACACACCTTGCTTTAGAAAATGGTGAAACCAAAATGAGAGACCTTGCTTGGGGGATGAATAAGGTGACCAATCAAATTTAACAAAATTTTATCATTACTCACCCAAGCAAGTCGAGAAACAATTCTTATTTATGTACTTATCATAGGCAAATAAGTAAAAGTAAGGATATATATATATATATATATATATATATATATATATATATATATATAAATATATAATAATAACTTTAATGCAAATGGTAATTACTTTTTTAAAACTGAAATATTCTAATATTAATTAAAAAAAATGACAAGATATATTTATTGAAAAGCTAGATAATTTAGAAACATTGCTATATAGAAATGGTAGTTTGTCAAAGTTAATTATTATTAAAATCAAAAGATATTATGGATTTAAAATTCATATTTAAAACTATAAAAATATTCGTAAAACTGTTACATACTATATTAAAGAAACTATATAGTTCTTATCGCTAGTTTTTTATATAAAATAAAAAAACATAAGAAAATCCACAAAATATGGTTTTTATTACAACAGGTGGAATTAGGAAATCGATAAAATATATTATACACTTACCTCCAAATCTGGAGACGACACAACAATTGGTTATTCTACTCTTAGAGAAGTCATGAAGAAAATCGACGTTTTCAGAAACAAAAGCCATTATATGGACTATTGTATCGAACGGAAGGAGAAATGTCGACAGAGAATAAAGATGGGACCTCTCGTTCCAAAGTAACAGAAATAGAGATGAAAATAAAATTCACTCTTTAGAAACTTGTTAAAGATAAAAATGATGATTATTAAGAAAAATAGGAAAGGTAGATACTAAGATATATATATATATATATATATATTATATATATATATATATATATATATATATATATATATATATATAAAGAAGATAGATTTGGACGCCAACTGGTTTTTATACCAAATACCAGTAAAAATGAAAAGAGAATAATAAATCAATTAAGTAACGACATAATTCTGATACAATCTATATCCGAGAAAATATATAGAAAAATAAGAGATACAATGGAGGATATAGAAGAACATGAATTATGACAGAAGATATGGAAATTGGAGAATATAATTAACGAAATATATTAACATAAGACAGACAGCAGGCATGTAGCAGTTATAACGCTACACACTTTCACCACCCAGTAGAAAAATTTCGAAAGTACCTTGAGAAATTTTTCTCATCACTAAACTCATTATATGTTATGATCATCAAAATAATAATAAAGGTAATCTTTACCAAATAATAAAGTTATCTAGATACCTAGATATAGGTATAATAACTTGTAAGTTTAGATACTATTATTTAAACAAAATAAAGTGAAAATGGTTAACTTGTGATAAGATATAAAAATCATTATACTTATATTAACCTAAGTCTAAAATAAATGACTATCACCCAACGAATTATAATATCCGTTTAAACTAAAATTTTAACTACATAATTATAAACTATGTATTACAGTATTGTAATACTATATACACTAAATGACTTTAGAGTGAGAACTCTGGGTATTATTTCATCCCCAACGAATTATAGTATTCGTCACACTAAAATTGTAAGGTAAATAATCCTATGCTATACCTTATAGCAATTCCTTACAAGGCTTTAGAGTTAATACTCAGGGAAATATTTTATCCCAACGAATTATAGTATTCGTCACACTAAAATTGGTCGTAGACCAAGAGGGAGAAAAGCTACGTTAAGGGTTATCCGCAACCTTTGGTACTGTACATCGATTATACACTGGACCGATTGAAATCATGTTGGTATGAACGCAGTAGCCCATAATCCATGGTTAAACCTCGAAAGCCCTCCTCAGAGACGACAGTGCTGTGTACTATGAACCCCCCGACGCCATACCCTAAAGACAACCTTACCATTAAAGGAAGATCCAGTGGTATAAATGTACATCTCCACCACAGTTCGGTCCCATATATATGTAATTACATATATATCATACAAAAACAACTAATATGGGGACGATGTATCTATTACTCATGTAGATAAACATCGTTAGAAAGACATTCTTTCAAAAATGTTAGTTCTTAAGGGAAGCTAATTTTAAACATATATAATTATGATATTAGCAATATCACTAGATATGTATATAATCATTAAGTTATAAAAGATAAGATATCATATTCATCAGTAATGCAGTAGGTATATAAATCCAAATATTAGTTATCATAATACTAATCTAGATTTTAGTTGCATATATTGCATGAGAGAGTATGAGTAGAACATTATATGCAGTTAAGAAAGATAAGGTAAACGTCAAAATATAAAAGAAATAAGTAAAAATTTAGTAAGACCAATCTAGACATCTACTAAGTATAAAATTTACACAAGATGAAAAGAAAACTGCGCAAAATTATACTCAGTTGAACTGAAGAAGAAAAATTAGTCATAAATATACTCTGATTTATATCCAAACGTTATGCACATGTTAGAATAATAAAGTAATCTATACAGAAAAATTGTATAGAGCAAAGTTATAAAAGAGGGTATAAAAAACAAAACCTTTCCATTGTCATTTCAAAGAGACACAACCCTACACCAGATTTCTAAATAGTAGTATGCATAAGGTTAAATCTACATTGCAAATGCAATAAAAAAATTTCATTAAAATATAACACTCAAGAAAAAGAAAATTCATTGTCGTTATGCATTGATGTGGGCAATCATTGTGAACTAAATCAGAGAAACTTATTATGACTAAACTTCAATAGACAGTAAGGTCTGGAAACAATTACATTGTTTATTAAAGATAAGAAGATAATGAGAATGAATTCTCGGCATATTGCATATGCATATTTATGGACTAAGGCAAGTCAATAAAACAGCAAATTAACATTAACCTAGTATAAGATAAAGTAATTTTTGTACCAAATAGTATCAAAAATTAAAGGTAGGTAAATATCAAGATAATTAAGTAACACAAGTAATTTTGATTGTCAGATAAAGATAAGTATATTCTTCACAATACCTAGTAAGTCAAAGTTCTACACAAAAGACATTAAAGATACTGCATAAAATTTGGCTTACTTATGATAAAGGAAAATACAAAGCAAAGATAAGGTTAGTTGTGGTAATATCATATAAAATTGCTATAACACTAAAAACTATCCAGGGATCTACACAAAAGAAATAGAACTAGAACTGCATAAATATAGACGTATGTATTTAAAATGTTAAAGACAATTCAAATGCAATCAAAAACTTCAAAGCTTCATAATCTTACACCAGAGGTTTCTATTAAAAGAAGAATAATGCATAAGATTACTTTCACTCCAAAAGATAAAGAATTATGCCTATCGCAACACCCCTAATGGGTAAATGGAAAATATTAACGCCCTTGTTAATAATTTTCCTGCAGTGACCTCAAGTCCCGCGAAGATAAATCATCCTAGGCAATTTTTATGTGCTTGCCCGAACAAATCTCATATTTGAACCCATTCAACGGAAAAACAAGACACTTGCACTAGGTATGAAAATTAGACATAAGTTATTACCGCAATAGTTTTAATAACACTATAAAGGTAATACAAGTAGCTAACTTGCAAAGGTAATAGATAATGTGTTATTAAACGAAGATAAAGAAAAGTAAATAACAATCAAACTTGTGAAAGGTAGTAGATACATTTTCTAGCAAAGGTTCTCATAACGAAATATTTTATTGAAAAGTCCATAAATAACGAAGATATTTGTTAACGCAGGTAATAAAAAATATGTACAAGCTTAACAAAAGAGATAAGAAGATAATTTAAAATATATGCAATACAAGATATATGTAAGTTTAAATTACACTTAAAGGTAAGATATAATAGTATAACTGCAAGTTTTACTCAAAAGATATATTTTTAATATGCATTACTGATTTTCATCGTCACTAGAATCAGTGACATCTAATTTGATATCCCTGACATGAAAATTTCCAAGATCATTTCCATCTATATCCTTTAAATTGTAGACTAACTTAGACAAAACTTTATTGACAATACAAGGGACAAATGTTGGTGCTAGTTTTGCAGAGAAATCATCGACAGCTTTTGATAGGACAAAATTTTTCTTCCAGACTTTATCACCAACGTGATATTTGACATCACGTCTACGAAGGTTATACTTGCTAGAATTCGTCGCATAAGAGTGACGTATTCTCTTTTGCACTTCTTTGAAAATAGAAGACATATTTTCTAGTGGTCTTGGATCGAATAGCTTGTTATTAATATTAATGACATTGCTTGCTTTGTCTTCTATTGCACCAAAGAAGGAACCGCCCAAAGGGATATTTCTGGCAAAAGTTAGAAACGAAGGACTAAATTGTGTAACTTCGTGTTTGGCAAGGCGAATAGCCTGGGCAATCTTAAAGATTTCTTTGTCCCAATCTTTATGATTATCATGTATAAAAGAACGAATAGCTGTTATGATAGTTTTGTTAACTCTCTCAGTAGGATTTATTTGAGGAAAATATCTCGCATTATACCAAATTTTTTGTACCTTATATTTATTCATTAAATTTTTGAAATCATTGGAAACGAACTGTTTCCCATTATCAACTGCGAAAATTTGTGATACCCCAAAGATAAGAAAAACTTGATTTTCAATAAATTTAACAATAGCTGTAGAGGTAGCATTTGCCATTGGATGGACAAAAACAAATTTCGTGAACCAGTCGACAACAACTAAAAGAAAACGATTTCCATTTTTAGATCTAGGATAAGGACCTAATAAGTCAGCAGATAAAAACTGAAATGGAAAATTAATATCCCTGTACTTTCCCATTAAACCAGCAGGAGGTACATTTCCTGGTTTACTAGCAGCACAGATTTTGCACTTACTGATATAGTTTGCGACATAAAGTCTCATTCTAGGCCAGTAATACAATTCCGTGATTCTAGAGAGCGTTTTATATACTCCTAGGTGAGCAGCAGTAGGATCATCATGAAAGAGTTTCAAAATCTCTTTTCTGTGAGGAGACGGAACGAAAATTTTCCATTCTGGGGAAGGATCTGAAAATTTATTCCTTGAAAAGATATGCTTGTAAAGAACATTACCATGAACTTTAAAAGCAGGAAATTGATCTGGATTATTTTGTACTTTTTGTACCATATTATCATAACAAGTATCTGTTTTAAGATTAGATAAATCTAAAAGAGAAATTTCAGGATTTTGTTCAGGTATTCTAGAAAGAGAATCTGCCACAACATTTAGAGAACCACTACGGTGATTGACAGTGAACTTGTGACAGGATAATTTCATTATCCATCTGGCAATTCTAGGAGAAGGGTTTTTCATGGAATATAACCACTGTAAGGATGAGTGATCAGTAATCACAGTGAAGTTTTCACTTCCTTCAATATAACACCTAAATTTTTCAATAGATAATAAAATAGCCAGCAGTTCTTTCTCAGTAGTAGTGTACTTACGTTGAGCTTTAAAAAGAGTTTTACTAAAAAAAGCTATAGGATGCTCTAAACCATCTTCTTTTTGAAATAATACACCTCCAACACCAGTGTCACTTGCATCACAAGCAAGATAAAAATGCTTGTCAAAGTCTGGACTAGCAAGAACAGGAGCAGATGTTAGTGCCTGTTTAATCTGACTGAAAGATAAGTTAGCTTCTGGAGTCCAAACAATAGACTGTCCTTTCTTTTTAGCCTTGAGTAAATCAGAAATGGGAGTACAAATGGATGCAAAATTATTCAAAAATCGACGGTAATAACCTATCAATCCGATAAATCTACGAATTTGAGTAGCAGTTTTTGGAACTGGATATTCCAAAATAGCTTCTACTTTAGCTGGGTCAGTTCTTAACCCTTGTTGATCTACAAAACCAAGAAATTTAAGAGAAGGTCTACAAAACTGACGCTTTTCAAAATTGACTGTAAGATTTGCATCTTTAAGTCTCTTAAACAACATTTTAAGAATTTTGATATGACAATCAAAGTCAGGAGTAACAACAATAATATCATCAAGATAATAGAAAACATAAGGCTCCAGTAAAGGACCTATAACTGAATCCATAACTCTGCACATAGCTTGTGCACTATTATTTAAGCCAAAAGGTAATACATTATAAACAGAACAAACCTCTATTTTGAACTGTAAATGCAGTCTTTAATTTGGATTGATCATCCAAAGGTATCTGATTAAAAAGCTTGTTTTAAATCAATTGACGAAATAAATTTAGCATATCTTACTTTAGATATGATTGAATCTATTAAAGGCATGGGGTAACTATCAGGAACTGTTATCGAATTAAGTTTTCGACCATCAAAACAAACTCTATAGGAACTATCTTTCTTCGGAACCAACCACAAAGGAGACAACCAAGGTGTACTGGTTGTTAATGGTTCGATGACTTTTAACTTAAGCATCTCATCAACTCCTTCGTTGAGAATTTTCTGCATAGCAGGCGAAAGAGGATATTGTCTTTGCCTGATTGGTTTCGCCTCACCAGTGTCTATATGGTGAGTATACAAGTGGGTTCTACCAATAGAATCTGTTGGGCCTATTTCCTTAAAGAGTTTGACTACCGAATGTAGCTGTGAAGCTGATAGGTGGATAAATTCTCTGAACTTACTATAGTATTAACAACACAAGTTGACAGTTTAGCTGTACTATACGAAAAATTTGAGAAATCCAAAGAAATTCTAAACAATTTCATAAAATCCATACCTAAAATCATTTTATGTGAGATAGAAGGAACCACTAAAACTTTTAACTTTTGTGTGCTATCAGATAAGGTAACAGGTTAAAAACACATAACCTAAGGTATTTTGGACATTACCATCAGCAGTAGTTAGCTGTACTGAAACATCATAGTGAAGATGCAAATTCAGCTTCTTATGAAGAAATAAAGCTGGAGAGCCAATAATAGAGACATTACTACCAGAGTCTACAAGTGCAGATATTGTTTCACTGCCAATATTTATTGAAATATATGGTCGATTATCCTGTGTACGAATATCGAGAAGAGGATTAGTTCTACATAAAGTATCAGACGTTGTAATCAACGGAAAAGAAATATTCGCAGGATTTAAAGAAACATTATGCGTTGTATCTATGGGAGTTTTGTCTATAGGTAAAGGATTAAAAACACAATTAGAATCAGAAGTTTCAGCTCGCGTTGTAATAATAGGTGGTAGTTGAAATGTTACTCTGCTTGTCATTTGACTGCAATGAGGTTGATTCCTGTTCGCTATCGAACAACCTCGCGCTTCGTTTTTTGAACATTTGGGGCAATGTGCCTTAATAACGTTCTTAAAACCGCAACCATAACAAAATTTATTTTTCTGGTACCTGCACTGAGGATACACATGACCTCGTTTGTTGCAATTCCAACAAATTTCATCAAGCGAATTTGTTTCATATGAAAACTTCTTATTATTATTAAAGTGGGGTATAGATAACGCAGACTCAATTCTTTTACAGTAAGAGGTAAGATCAGATACAGTGTCTATATCGTGCAAAGCCAAAGCTTTGATGTAGTCTGGCAAAAGACAACGTCTAATTTCAGATACTTTATCTTTCTCTGAAACGACAGAAGGTAAACGGAAGACAAGAGCTTCAAAATTAGAGATAAATGTAGGTACAGGTTCTCGAAAAGATTGCCTTGTAGAACGAATTTGTTCCCACAAATTCCTCTCATAATCTGCCGGAAGATAAGTTTCCTTTAAAGCGGCAACTAAGTCAGACCATGACTGAAATGTCTTTTTAAGAAGATGATTATGCCACCAAGTGAAAGCATTGCCATCAAACAGATCTCCTGCAGAAAGAAACAGGTCATCATCAGAACAATTCCTGGAGATTTTAAGCGTCTCAATTTGTTCAAGAAAAGGAATCAAAGGCTGTTTGCCGGAAAACTTTTGAATTCCCCATTTATAAATGGGCACAGACTTCACTGCTGAAGATGCAGTATGTGGTTCCAACCTAACTGGAGTAGATTCTGAAGGAACATTAAGTTTTTCCACAAGCACACCCTCAATTGACGATAGTTTATTCCGTAACTGTCTTTTGATTGTTTCCTGCGTCGAAGAAGTGGTTTTCAGACGAGATACACGGCCAGACAAATGAGTTAAACGAGAACAAATACATTTGTACCTATAATCGGACTTACTACCTGAAAATTCATCGATGATACTTGATAAATCATTAAGAGTAGCCAAGGCCTGATTATGGTCTTGATCAAAATCAACAGAGACAACTGTTTCAGAGAAGCTTCTGTCTGCTGCTTCCTGAGACAAAATTCCACTAAGGACTTTTCTTTTCTCATTGACTGTAGAAGGAACCTCAAGATCTCTAATAATTAACTCATAAGTTAACTCATCAGTTTTCAAATGCTTAGGGTTGATGGTAGCCATTTTGAAAGATTATTTAAAAAAACAATAATTTATGTAAACCAACAAGTAACCAAATCAACTTTAAAGATAAAGATAATTAAATTTTAAGAAAATAATATAAAACTACTATTTTATATTTAATTAAGTTTTAACACTACCCAACAACACATGAACTTGTCAAGGTTAATGATAACCAGCAGACAAAAAAGGTTGGTGATCAAAAAAAAACTATCAGTAAAAATTAGATAAAAAACTAAGTAATTAAGATAGAAAATAGACATTTTTACTGAAGTTTAATAAATTTACTACTCAAAATAGGAAGAAAAATGTTAAAGATAATAATAGCACGAAAATATAAAAGTATTGTTTCAACTAAATACAAGAATGTATGCATTACTCAGAGTATATTACGTTGGGCGCCAATTTGTAACGTTCCAACGAACATTCATTGGACGTCAATCTATGACATGCCAACAAATATTCATTGGATGCCAATTTGTAACCCTTCGAGGCTCAATTTGTAACATCCCAACGTTGAGCTGCTGTTGTCAACCTGTAACCGCAAAGCTGTGTTTGCTGCTACAACCTGACTAACATCACTAACAACGTTGGAGTGACAAATCGTTTCCCGTTGGGACCAATTTTTAAAGTCATAACCCCTAATGTATCAATTACAAAATTGCTACATTAGACGTTATACGAAACACTCCCTGGCTAGCTCACTCAGGACGTGAATATGGCCTACTCTGGAGCAACACACACAAACAAGTAAAAAGAAGAAACAATACACAGTTAAATTAACACATGTTTATTGAAATATAAAAAAAAACAGAAAAATAAATGTTAAGTATCGTATTGAATTTAAATAAAAATTATTCGACTTCTTGCTACAGTGTTACATTAGGTATATGAAAGAACTATGTTTGTCACCAAATCCTAAGTTTTATCCTAGTCTTTTCTGCTCTGGTTGTTAGCAAGCCATGTTGTTAGTTTTGGATTTTCTTGTCCCGGAGTCAACTCTCCTATTGGAATGATGGTTCCATTCTCAGGCCGGTTGGTCTTCTGGATGGTAATAGAATTTGACCCGCACCTGAGAAATGTATCCCGGAGGTTAACTAAAATGAAGAAAAACACACCTTGCTTTAGAAAATGGTGAAACCAAAATGAGAGACCTTGCTTGGGGGATGAATAAGGTGACCAATCAAATTTAACAAAATTTTATCATTATTCACCCAAGCAAGTCGAGAAAACAATTCTTATTTATATACTTATCATAGGCAAATAAGTAAAAGTAAGGATATATATATATATATATATATTATATATATATATATATATATATATACAAAAATGGGAAAAAAGTGGACTTAATACTGTTTGGCTCTGAGGTCCAGATATATATATATATATATATATATATATATATATATATTATATATATATATATATATATATATATATACATATATATATATATATATATATATATATATATATATATATATATTATATCTGGACCTCAGAGCCAAACAGTATTAAGTCCACTTTTTTCCTATTTTTAGGTTATTATTGTTCCTGTAGTATTTTTTCCGCCCCATTCCAATGGCAATGCGTATTAAGACCAATTTCTTTTCGTTTTCGAGATAGGTGTAGATTATATATGTTAAGTCCTCTATTAAATAGAACCAAACAGTATTAAAGGTTTTCGATACTGTTTGGCCCTAAATGATATCCAATATGTAGGTATTAAGTCCAGATGTGAGGTTAGTTAACTGGACTTAATACTGTGTTGTTTTAGTGTACATCAGTTGTCAGAATATTAAGTCACATTATTTTGTTCATTCAGTTAACAGAAAAAAACGTGATAAAGGCGCTGTTTTAATATTTAATCAGTGTATATGGACAATATGATGACATCGAGAGGCCAAAAAAATATTACAAATTACACTAGCACAAGCCCAGTGCAACGAAATATCTGAAAAACCTGTTATAACCTCACATTTGCCCGAGAAGAACGGTAATTAAATTACATGAAATGTGTGTATCAAAACAAATTTTATTATTTTTTCAATTTTAGCTTTTGTTGCTGTTACTGCTAACGCCGAAGAAGCTGAGATCGTTATTTAAATATATCCAACCACTAATTGCGTGAAGGACATGAAAATTGTCTCATGAAAATTTGAAAGTTCTTGCAACTGGATGTGACAATGCTACAGGGGATATTATTGCTTTGAATAATGATGTGTACAATACCATATTTTTTAGTAAAAATAATGTGCTTTCTTCCAATAGCGAAGAAATTCTGAGAGAAAATATAGACGGGTGTGAACTACCAGAAGATTAACTAAAATATTTTGTTCAAAACAGTGAAAAGCATAAAAATAACGAATTCGAAACATCTTCAAAAATTATTGTTCAACATGATGACGATAGACCTTACTATAGAGCAGTTGAAGTAGGTGCAAGTGTGTTACATAAAAAAGTCTATACTGAAGCTGAAGATCCATCTTATCTACCTAATAAAAGCAGTGATACAAAATAAACTAGAAGAACAAGAGGAAGAAGTAGAAATACGAGACACTAAAGGAAAGAAAAGAAAAAGAAATACTACCAATTGGAAGAAAAACATTAGAAAGCAGCAGAAAGCTGCTGGTGAAGAATATCTGTCAGCCACCAATAAGCTTATTGGAAAAAATAAAATGAGACCACCTTGTTGTGATGAATGTAAAAAGCAGTGCAAACAGAATATATCAGTTGAGAGTCGTGCTCTAATTCACTCACAATTTTGGAATGGTACCATCGAACTTGACCAAAAAAGACAATTTATAGCTAGCTGTATCAAAGAAGTTCCAGTTGAGCGTGTACGTGCTAGAACGGGATCTCGCGCTGAAAAAAGAATAACGTCGTTGAAGTATTTTTTTAGTGTAAATGGTAAGAGGCTAAGTGTGTGTCGTACTTATTCTCTTAACACCTTAAATATTTCACAAACTACTGTACGTAACGCATTAACGAAAAGACAACTTGGGGGAATTGTAATACCTGATCAAAGGGGTAAACATGAACCCTCTAATAAAGTATCCGCGAACATAAGAAACATTATCAGGGAGCACATACAGAAGTTCCCGTGTATAGAGTCACATTACTCCAGGAATAAATCCCAGAGGAAGTATTTAGGGAGCCATCTCAATATTTCTATAATGTATCGGTGCTTCTATGAGGATTGTGTAGAACGTCAAATTCCTAAAGAACATATTCCCAAGCAGTGGTTATATAATGAAATTTTCAATTCTGAATTTAATTTAGCCTTCAAAGAGCCAGAAAATGATACATGTGACACATGTGATGGGTATGTTATCAAACTCAAAGATTCTGTATCTTTGGAAGAACGCCTTGAATTACAAACTAACTATGACTCTCATCTTTTTGATGCAGATCATCGGTACAAACTAAAGCGACAGGATAAAGACACTTTTAAAACCAAAGCGAACACCAAAATACTTTCGGTGAATTTACAAAAATGTTTACCCACTCCTCTACTAACGAATGCTCAGAGCTTCTATTCTCTAAAGCTATGGACTTTCAATTATACTGTATATGATGCAATAGAGAGATTAGGATATTGTTTCACCTGGGATGAATCTATAGCCGGACGTGGTGGAACTGAAATGGCTTCATGCCTTCTGAAATACATTAATTTAAAGGTAAAAGAATCAGTTGAAAGGATTGTTATCTAGAGTGACAACTACTGTCCATCACAAAATAGAAATATTCAGATGATTATGTGCTATCTTTCGATTCTTAAGCTGAAACCGTCCATAAAATGCATTGAGCATAAGTACCTTTTAAGAGGACATACTCACATGGAGGTGGATACAATTCATGCACGAATAGAAAGACAGAAGAAGGCTTCCAGTCAATTTTCGTTAATAACTCCGTGGGATTGGCAACAGCTTTTCAGACTTTGTGACAATAAATTGGAGGTAGCGGAAATGGAAACCATGGACTTTAAGAACTTTACTCAGTTATCTGAAGAATCCAGATCTTATTTTCAAAATAACAAAAAAACGATAACTAATCAAAACTTTTTAATATCTAAAGTTGTTCATATGAAGTTTTTAACAGAAACACCTGGAGTTTTACATTTTAAAACAAATTTTAATCAAGAAAATTTTGAACAAGTTGATTTCAATAGAGCAGCCAAAAGACTACCACGCAAAGGAAAATGTAATGATAATTCTAAGGAAGTTGTTCTCCATGCCAATTTAATTTTGAAACCAATAAGAGACACACTTAAGCCGATTTCGACTAAAAAATATAATGACTTGCAGAACTTATTACAATGGGTGCCTAAAAGATTCCATGAATACTTTAAAAATCTTCCACATGGTAACCTCAAAGAGGACGACTAAAAATTACAATATTTGTTATGAATTTTCTGTTTTAAGTTAATTATAATTATTCCTTTGTAACATTTAGGTCTGATTTCATTTATTTTAAAAAATAAATATTTTTGGTGTCTTTTTGCGTTTTACTATTTAATTGGAATTGATATAATGCTGTTTGTACTTTGCATTGTTCTACTGTAAGTTTCTTAATTAATAATAGTATCAAGTCCATCGTATCTACAGATTAGTACGAGCCAAACAGTATTAAGTAACAAAATATGGTATTAAGTCACAAGATATTAAGTCCATTATTAGAACCAAAGAGTATTAAGTCCCAATATTAATTTAAAATTATTTAAATAAATTAAAGTAAGAGGTTAGTTATTATCAGCTTTGTTTAACTTTAAAAAACATAAATGGGAAAATAATAATCCGTGTACTCCTATTTACAATAGGAATTCGTTCGAAAAATACCATTTTTCAAAATCTTCAAATTGCTCTCCTGTAAAATTTAAAATACAGGACTTAATACCGTTTGGCTCTGAGGTCCAGATATATATATATATATATATATATATATATATATATTATATATATATATATATATATATATATCGTATATATAGTATATATATATATATATATATATATATATAATATACGTATATATATATATATATATATATATATATATATATATACGTATATATATATATATATATATATATATATATATTATATATCTGGACCTCAGAGCCAAACGGTATTAAGTCCTGTATTTTAAATTTTACAGGAGAGCAATTTGAAGATTTTGAAAAATGGTATTTTTCGAACGAATTCCTATTGTAAATAGGACTACACGGATTATTATTTTCCCATTTATGTTTTTTAAAGTTAAACAAAGCTGATAATAACTATGGACTATATATAACTTTAATGCAAATGGTAATTACTTTTTTAAAACTGAAATATTCTAATATTAATTAAAAAAAATGACAAGATATATTTATTGAAAAGCTAGATAATTTAGAAACATTGCTATATAGAAATGGTAGTTTGTCAAAGTTAATTATTATTAAAATCAAAAGATATTATGGATTTAAAATTCATATTTAAAACTATAAAAATATTCGTAAAACTGTTACATACTATATTAAAGAAACTATATATTTCTTATCGCTAGTTTTTTATATAAAATAAAAAAACATAAGAAATCCACAAAATACGTACCTACTTACATGTCATTCATAAATAATGAGCTTAGAATTTTTAAAGTTAAAATTATAAAAAGATTTTTATACAACAGGTGGAATTAGGAAATCGATAAAATATATTATACACTTACCTCCAAATCTGGAGACGACACAACAATTGGTTATTCTACTCTTAGAGAAGTCATGAAGAAAATCGACGTTTTCAGAAACAAAAGCCATTATATGGACTTTTGTATCGAACGGGAAGGAGAAATGTCGACAGAGAATAAAGATGGGACCTCTCGTTCCAAAGTAACAGAAATAGAGATGAAAATAAAATTCACTCTTTAGAAACTTGAGTTAAAGATAAAAATGATGATTATTAAGAAAATAGGAAAGGTAGATACTAATATATATATATTATATATATATTATATATATATATATATATATATATATTTATATATATATATATATATATATATATAAAGGAGATAGATTTGGACGCCAACTGGTTTTTTATACCAAATACCAGTAAAAATGAAAAGAGAATAATAAATCAATTAAGTAACGACATAATTCTGATACAATCTATATCCGAGAAAATATATAGAAAAATAAGAGATACAATGGAGGATATAGAAGAACATAAATTATGACAGAAGATATGGAAATTGGAGAATATAATTAACGAAATATATTAACATAAGAAAGACAGCAGGCAATGTAGCAGTTATAACGCTACAACTTTCAAAGACAGACTCCGACTGATCTCAATTGGATATTATCATTGGTTCCGGTTCAGATTCTAATGCAGGATTGACTGTGAAGCTAAGGCCAGCAATTGATTCTGAACTGGATGATTCACTTGGCTGTAGATTAGCCATTAATTTTAAATTATGAGCCACATACACGATTTTTGACGCTCGAGTATTGGTCAGCCTGTTTCTCTTGTTGGTGTGAATTCCCGAATATGAAGAAAATGATCTTTCACATGCTGCTGATGTCTCTGGCAATCAAAAATCTAAAAAACGAATCGCCAACTTGGAGAGTGCGGTATTTGAGCAAAGACCACTCCACCAGGCAGTAGGGCTGATAGCTGCAATTGTGTCCTCATTTCATAGAAAAGCCTTTTTGAATAGTCCTTCTTTTGCAATAAAATTGACAACGTCAGCTAAGACGGCTGCTTCATCGACATCTGGCATCTTCTGTGCTACCTTGTATATGACTTCTGTCGCATCAGTCTACATTAAATAAAAAAATTAATATAAATATAAATAAAACCCACTATAACCTAAAAAAAATTTACCATCTCATCTGAGCTAAGTTCGCAGCCACGATATTTTGGATCCAAAAGGTTAGCTACAAAATTAACACTATAAATAGCAAACTTCTTCCGATTTTTAAAAATTGCCCTTGTATCTGCTTCCTCTTTGGATAGCAATGGACTTTTAGTGACATTTTCTAATGAGGTGTTAACCATTTTTTAAAATAAATGCAGACATTTTGAAATCGTTGGGGTGTCACCTTCTACAGAGGTAATTATGTTAGCAATTGGTTCCAAAAGCATAATGTATCCTTGTACGCGGTCCCAAAATATATAGCTTAGAGCATTTTTTTTTAAAGATGGGTGTTTGCTTACTGATTTTTCAACTTCTTCATTGATAGCCATCCTTTTTATTATTTGTTTGTTAGCAAGCAATGATTGTAGACAAAGAACTAATGATCCCCATCTGGGTAGGCACTGGGAGTTTAAGACTGCAACTTATTTTTAAGTCGTTTTGTTTTTCCTTTACCCACGCAGATAATATGTGGCTTTGTCGGATGGCCTTTGTAAGGGCAACAGCCTCGGCAGTAAACGATTTCCGACTTGTTAAATTTTTGAGATCGGTAAATATTAAATTAAGAGAATGAGCAAAGCATCCATAGGTAAAAATGTTATTATCAAAATCATTTTCAATCAAGGCCTAAGCAGCTTTCATGTTTTGTGCATTGTCTGTGACTATACCAAATACCTTTCGGGGACCGATTTCACGTATTACTGCACCAAGGGTTTTTGCCATATATTCTGCAGTATGAGGTGCAGTGCCTGTGGACATAATTTTAAAAAGGAATGGCTTTGGAGTTGCTAATATTGGACCATCCATCCACCATTAGTCCAACAGAATGTGCTCCAGCTTAAAGTAAAGAGATAATTATTTTTAACCTACTAGCATAATGTAGGTTTACTTATATTAAAGTCGGGCCGTTCTAAAATTACTAAAATATATACGACGGACGGTGTGGTTCAACACTGTACCGCATCTGGTTGCTGTTCAAGGTCTTTCCTGTTAAACTTCGTCCGTAGTACGTTGTTCAGTGGTAATTTTACAGCGGCTCGCCTATATATTGTCAATGTTTTAATAAATATAATAACAGTAAATTAATTATTTTTTTAAAATATCCAAAATTCCCCAAATTACATTAGTTTTAATGAACTAATACGGTTCCAACAGGAGTCGATGCCAAATTACATCATTTTGTACAACACTCCTTGGCAATGATGCAATGGCAACGAAACCGGTTGGAACCGTATTAGATTATTATTAAAAGTAATGCAATTTGTGGATTTTCTAAAAAATATTTAATTTATTGTTATTACGCAGAATTTCACAGAGTAAGGGCCGAAATAATAAATTTTAATAAATATGGTAAAATTTAAATCTTACCAATGTTTTACACGTAGGTGCTCACTGTCTAATAGTGGGCCTGATACAAGGTGTCGGGTTCAGGCACGTAGCCAGGGAGGGGGCTTGAGGGGCTTCAGCCCCCCCCCGAAATTTTCAGAGAATGGACCAAAATTTTTTTAGATTTACAAAACATATTGGCATTAAGCATTAAAGGATAACTATACAGAGTTATTCTATATTTTAGTACAATATCAATAAATGAACCAGCAATGTAAGCTCGATCAAAATTATGTTATCAAATTTTGAAATAGAGGGTTTTACAACTTGTTATAACAACACAATTGGCAGCATTGTGCAGTTCGTGGGAGAAATGGTGCATCATGAGTGACGCAGGCCTGGCCGCGGGCCGCCCACCTCGCTAGTGTCGCTAGGCTAGCAGTAGCATTCAGACAGTGTCAGACGACAGACGATCTGGCTGTATTTTTCATTTTTGAATCTGTGTTGTTGTTTGACGTTGTGGTCAGTTTGTGTCGGACGGGATAAAAGATGAAACGAACAACTCAAGCCAGCATCACATCATTCATCAAAAAACTGAAACAGGAAACTAATTTGTCAATAGGTAAGCGTGTCTATCAATAAATTAAGAAGCTATACTATATTCACTTTAAAGAAAAGTAAACTGTAAACAAAAGAAACGCGTGACCAATTCATACACAGTCTTTAGAGGTGCTGAAGACTTATAGACTTATATAATCTTAATAAAACCCTGTACAATTATATAAACATCAGGTTTCACGTGTTCTGTGCATGCATTTGTTGACATGCTACTTTTCTTTAAAGTGAATATAGTATAGTTGAAACCTCGGCCATTATGTAACTGAAGTTAATTAATTCTTTCTATAAAATGGTGAATGCCCGAATCACTTTTTGTTAGTAGTGATAAAAATTACGATTATTTGTGTTTTCTTTCAGATGCTGATGCGTGCAGTTCCAGTTCCATGTCCTGTACAACCAGTGCATTGACACAAGTACAAGTTATCCCCTGTTCAAGCCAAGAGGAAGTTGATGAGGAACTAGTTTCGGGACATGTTCCAAAAACTTGTGAACAATCAATATGGCTTCCAGATTTTTTTGATATAGGTAACATTAAACAAGATATTGATGACAACTTAAAAAAAAATATTCTTAAGTCAGTATTGCTTCCAAAACAGCCGTACGTGTATCCTTCAAGTGAAGGCAAAAAGCAAAAAAGGAAATTCCAAGAAAACTGGGTGACAGACCCAACTTTAGGATTTGCTTTTTTAGGATATTCGAAAAAAGAAGATGCAGTTTATTGCAAACCGTGCTTTTTATTCTTTAATACGGGCGTGGGCAAAGGAGGTCATGAGGCTCCTGGAAAATTGGTCAGTAGTGGATTTAGAGATTGGAAAAAAGCTAAGGAAACCTTCATGAAACATTCCATGACAGATTATCATAAGGCGTGTGTAGTATCTGCAGAACAATTCATGATGGTCATGTCAGGAAAACAAAAGGATGTACATTCACAGCTACACACTCAACACGCGAGAGAAAGAGAGGAGAATAGGTCGGCACTAAGGCCTATAATTGAAACAATACTTTTTTGTGCCGAGCAAGAGCTGCCGTTAAGAGGAGATGAAGACAGTGGGCCACTCACGTTAGAAAAACCAGATAAAAAAGATGGTAAATTTCGTGCTTTACTTCGGTTTAGAGCATGTGCTGGAGACGAAAATTTAAAGAGGCATATTATTAACTGTGGTAAGAACGCTACATATGTAAGTCCTGAGATTCAGAACGAGATTATTCAAACCTGCTCAAATTTAGTGACACAAGAGATTGTTTCTAGAATCCAAAAATCAGATTGCTTCGCTATCCTGGCCGATGAAACAATGGATATCTCAGCAACTGAACAACTCTCAATATGTATCCGTTACGTAGATTATAAGAATGAAACACCCGTAATACGAGAAGATTTTGTTGGATTTGTACCAATATACAGTCAAAGTGCAGAGCATATTACGAAAGTAATTTTGGAAAAATGTAACAATTTGAATTTAAATTTGAACAAGTGTGTAGGACAAGGGTATGATGGAGTTGCCACCATGTCTGGCCATCTTACTGGAGTTCAAACCAGGATCAGAGAGAAATACCCAAAAGCAAGGTACTTCCATTGTGCCAGCCATAGATTAAACCTTGTATTGGGTGATACATTTTCAAATTCTTGTGTTAGAAACTGCTTAGGAGCAATAAAAGAGATTACAAATTTCTTCAGAAACAGTACACACGCTAACAATATTTTACAACACAATATTAACATTCATGCCGCTGATTCAAAGAAAAAAAGGCTAACACGTCTATGCGAAACACGTTTCGTTGAAAGACACAACAGTGTGTTAACATTTGCGGAGCTATTGCATCCTATTGTTGTAAGCTTAGAAGAAATATCACAGACACCCCAGAAAATATCTTCTTCAGCAGCAAGCTTCTTGGCTACAGTTGGAAAAAGTGACTTCATCGTGAGCCTGTTTGTGTGTGAAAAACTCTTTAGCCTTACTTTGCCCCTGTCTGTATCACTTCAGGAAAAAAATCTAGATATGGTGTCTACTATTAACCATGCAGAAACATTATTGGAGTCTTTGAAATCTATGAGAAATAATGCAATGAATGATTTTAGAGACATGTTTACTTCAGCTGAAACACTAAGTCGGGAAATATTTGAGTGTCCATTGGCAATTCCCAGACTGATTTCACGTCAGCCACATCGTTCAAATCCAGAGACTAATTCAATTGAAGATTATTTCAGAGTAACAATGTACATACCATGTGTTGACTCACTTATTCAAAATTTAACAGAAAGGTTTTTAGCGAATGAAGACATTTTATCTAGTTTTCAAATCCTCCTTCCGGGATTTACAAGTCCTGAAAAAGTAAATCTGTTGGAAAATCTAACTCAATATTTTGAGGGGAATCTATCTCTAGCTGCTGTAAAAGCTGAGTATATACTGTGGTGTAACAGTACAAAAGGAGACTGAAGTTTTGAAAGTTCTTGAACTATGTGACAAAACGTACTACCGGACAATACATTACCTCCTGACGGTATTAGCTACTATGCCAGTGACCACTTGCAGTGTGGAAAGGACTTTTTCAACAATGAAAAGGGTGAAAAGTGTTCACAGAAGTTTAATGTCAGATAAAAAGTTGAGCGCACTAGTTATGGTAGCCACTCATCGAGATATAAATATAAAACCCGATCATATAATTGACAAAATGGCAGGCGCGAAGAAAAGGAGACTGCTACTATAATTTAATTGAATTGAACCACAATACTGTAAATTAAGCAGGAGTTAAATAAACTATCTGTAAATTGTATGTTTAATTTGTAAATAAGTACACTTTTATATATATGTTGTTCAATTATACATATTTTAAAAGTTAAAGTCTTTCATGTTATTTATTTCTTCCCGTCATCGTCATTATTTTTTATTATAAGTATACACTATTTATTCTTGGAATAGTCTACATTTAAGTTTACATATGAGGCAGACCCGAAATCAACCCATCAAATTAGCCCCCCCCCCCCAAAACCAAATCCTGGCTACGTGCCTGGTCGGGTTGGTATAAGCAAGTCTGAAAAATTTAAATAACTTCTGCCACTGTATATTTTCTACTAAAGCCAGTGGTGCATGACTTGAATAGATAGCCCGGCTAAGCCGTTCATCGGCTTTTACTTTTTGCTCAGGTGTCATTTTATCCATGAATGCGGACACCTCTTTAGATTGTGATTTCGGTTTTTCTGTAAATAAAATTCCCAAATTTATTAAATTTAAAAATAAGTCTGTAAAGTAAGGTTATCTTTAGGAATTTCTACTTAATAAAGAAGAGGGAAATTTGGAAATATTTTTAGAGCTTTGGTACATACCTTTAAATTTTTCCTCCCTTTTTTCATGTATTGTTTGTAATAGTCCAATGTTTCGTTGTTTTCTCTCCGTCACTCCATACTTTATTTTAACTTCCTCTGGACATTTTAGGCATTTTTTAATATGTTCCAACAAACGTGTCCCATTTTTTGATAGTTGAAGTGTACAAAAAGTACACTCTGCTTGAGGAGTTTTTTTCTTCTGTGTTTTTAGCATTTTAAACAGGGAACTTACTTTGCAACTTTTCCTTCCCCGTGATTCCCGCGAAGAACAAGAACTCGAATTCGAAGACATTATAAACATTCAGTTTTTTTGTCACTAATGTCACTACAGTAGATAACAAATAATTTATTATCATAAAACACAGAAAATATAATTAACAATAATTAATTTATTTAAACACACTTAACACATTCGCTACCAAGCGGCTCATATATGAGCCACACGGATTTCTCGCACAGACCAGCGTCACACATTTGAGCCGGAGATCCCACCGCTCGAAATGTCGAATAAAATAGTTACGTTCGCAGATAGCGTATTTCGTTTTGGACGTGGTCTATAGAAAAGTTAGGCGCATATATGAGTTAGATGGTCTGTGTGCAGCTCCTACCGTTTAGTATAAATTTAGCGAGCACGTGTGCAACATTGTCTTTGAATTGTGCTGTTTTTTTGTTGTTTTTAGTCCATGTAAGTATGTTTGTTTTACCTAGTATTATGTATGGTATTTTATATGATATTCCACTACAATACAACGATTATTACTACAAATAAAACAAAACGCTGTCGGTCTAAACTTGAAAAGTATGGTTATGTTACGAAATATTTCTTATTTCAGGTGCATGGTCTATTTCAATGAAAAAAAATCATAAAAGGCTGTGTTTACTAAAATAAAATACTACACCAGCTTATTATTTTATTGCCAATTCTAAATAGTAGTAATAAGCCTAAAAAAAGTCGTCATATATATGGACCGCATAGTCTCTAAATAAAGATTTTGTACATATGCTGTTGCGATTACTAGATTTCGTAGGTAAGAAGCTGCGTATTGTTATTTCATAAATATAGGAAAGATATTTCAAATATATTTCAAATATAGGAAAGAGTTTGAAAATCTTACAATCGCCATGCGGTTTTATGACGATTGTGAGATTCTCAAACTCTTGCCTACGTTTGACAAACTGTATGTAGTAAAACCCCTTTGAATGTTGCTAGAGAATAACTTTTTTAGGGTTTTGCTGTAATGTATAAAAGAACTATTCTAACAGAGAAGGAGCTTCAAGAAGAGGCGGCCCGAATTATGAACTCAGAAAATGATGACAGTCTTTCTGATATACTAGAACCTGATGAAATTCCTGAAACGTTTTTAGATTCCGGCAGTAGCTACACGCCTTCATCAGAATCGGGTTCTAGTGTAGAACAAAATCCAGTTAGTGACTCGGAACATACCAGTGATGAAGCTGTTAGTGACCTTGATGAAAATGTTCCTGAAATGGACAGTGCACCAGTAAATAATCAAGATGACAGCGACTGGCTCGAAATCGACGATGAACCGGAGGTGTTTGATTTTTCAGAAATTGAACGTTTGAAAATAGATATATCAAAATAATGTACTCCCAAAGATATATTTGAAATACTGTTTGATGACGACTTGTTTCAAAAAATTTGCGAGTGGATTAATTTACGTGCACTGTCAGTTATTGGCAATGTAATACCGAAGCATTCTACAATGAATACATGGAAACCAACTACTCCCCATGAATTCCGCCGTTTTCTCGCATTATGCATGCTAATGGGAAACATAAAAATGCCAAACATTAAGTGCTACTGGAGTACGAATCCACTATATTCCCACCCAATATCTGGAAATTTCATGTCGAGGAATAGATTCGAACAGATTCTACGGTGTTTGTGTTTTACCAAGAAAGATGATGCAAAAACTTCCCGTTTGCACAAAATTGAAAAAGTTGCAGACCATGTTTTTGAAAACATGCGTAAAGTTTTATATCCTGGAAGAGATCTCTCCTTAGACGAAGCCTTGCTGCTTTGGCGTGGACGATTAACATTTCGCCAATATATTCCCAATAAGAGTGCGAAATACGGAATAAAGCTGTATGAACTTTGCACCCCAGAGGGCTTTGTTTTGGAGTGTCTAGTGTATACCGGAAAGGACACAGTGAACAATGAGATTGGCCATGCACAAGCTGTAGTTACAAAACTTCCGGAGCGATATATTGGAAAAGGTCACACATTGTACTTAGATAATTATTACAATAGTGTAAAACTTGCAGAATTCCTTTATAAAAACAAGACTCATGTGGTAGGAACATTGAGAAAAAACCGGAAAGGAAACCCAAAAGTGGTAATTGACTACAAATTACACAAAGGAGAGAGCACTTTCAGAAAAAAGAATAATTTGATGGTTTTGAAGTGGAAGGACAAGCGCGATGTGCTTATGATATCAACATTGCATGGACCTGGATCTCAAAAAACAACTAATAAACGAGGAGTAGAACAAGAAAAACCCAGTGTAGTAGTCGACTATAACAAACGTATGTCCGGTGTTGATAGAAGCGACCAAATGCTCTCATATTATACGACACCCAGAAAAACTATTAGATGGTACCTAAAATTATTTTTTCATTTTGTCGATGTATGCTTATGGAATGGTACCTATTTGCATAATGTTGCTAAGGAAAAAAAATTACGTACTTAGAATTCAGGGAGCAGCTGATACTTGACTATCTTCAAATTCCACTTTCATCAAGGAAAAGTCAGGTAAAACCTTCATCTCATTATCCCAAAAAAGCAGAAAAACGAAGAAGGTGTCGGATTTGTTCCTCAAAAAAGAAAAGGACCCTGACATTCTTTGTTTGCGAGAAATATAAAGACAAATCTGGACAATTGATTGGGTTGTGCGTAGATCCATGTTTTTAAGAGTATCACGAAGGCAACCAGTAAATGCTTTTTTTTTACCACACACATCAGATTTGGTTTTTTTTAGTTTCCTGTTTTTTTTTTGTCTTTTTTTAACAGAATACCTTATTTTATTTCTGTTGTGACATAAATATAATTAAATTTATTTAAAGTTGTAAGTTTTTTTATGTCTCATATATGAGACATATGGTCTATAATATTACCAGTTATGCTATAGACCAGCGTCTCATATATGAGCCGCATCAAAAAATCCCACACGAATTTCATATTTTTATCTCAGATTAGGTAAGTTACAATCAGAAATGGTTTTTCTTAGTGAATTTGTCATAATCTATGTTTGGTCCAGCAGGACGAAACCTAAATACACCCCTGGTAGCGAACGTGTTAAATAAGCACTAAACACAAATATTTTCGGCACACGGCAAGTAAATCACAAAATAACAACAGAACACCTGCAAAAGCTAATCGGTAATTCCCCGGTTTTCTCAGCGCCAACCAATACGAGCGTCCTGCTAAATTTCGGTGATTCCCCAAAAGCAACGACGTAAAAAAATAATAGATAAAGGCAGTAAGGGTTTAATGTCTCAATATTTTTTAAAAAGCAACGTGAAACACTGAGTTTCTAGATGTTTTGGATATACTATTGAAATATTGGGTGATTTTTAGGCTTATAAACAACTCCTAATATTGATATTGTTAATATTACATTGAGAAACTAATAAAAAACAATTAAAAACAAAAAAAACACATTTTTTATTGTTTTTTTTTTCGTTTTTTTAGAATTAAAAAAAAACACGTTTTTTACATCACTATTTATGATAAACTCCGAAACATTCCAAACACATAAATGGTTGAGAGGTACAATCCGGGCAGTAAGTGTATACTCTTTTTGCTTTGTTCCGGGCAACATATCGCCCTTCTTCTTTCATCTTAACGTAACAAAAGACACACATTCGTCGAACTCTTTTGTTATTTTCATCCTTTTTTGTTTGTAAGATATGCGTGTTTTTTATGTTAATAGTCTTTGTTGGTATCTCCGTTATATTTAAAAGATCTTATAAATTAGAAATGCATTTACAATTGAAATTCCAAGCAGGTATTCAAAAGCAAGCTTTCGATACCACTTAACGCCCTTGCGTAATGTAGGAGCATAAGTCGATAATTGGTCAGACACATCAATTCCTGGTTTTCCCTTGTTGTACGCTACCACTATCACAACCTTTTCTTTTGTTTGTTTTTTAAGACTCTTACTTTGCATACTGGTACTTGGATGTATGTTTCTCTCTTCTATTTAAGTCATATTTGGTGAGTGTTTTGTTGATAAAATTTCAACATCACGAGTGTCGCGCCATTTCATTACCACTATCCCAGTTTCGTCTTCTCGTGCTATTGATTCACCTCTTTTTAATTTTGCAGACATAACATTTTGGGGTAAGTGTTTTCTCTTGCTTCTAACTGTTCCCATAGTGTGTGTATTTCTATCAAAAAGTGACAATGCTAAGTTATAATTGGTGTAGAAGTTGTCGATATATAATGTGCGGCCTTGATCTAATAGATTTTCTGAAATCTGAAGGCAAACTGCCTGACCTAATCCAACATTTTTGTCATAGTCATCGGATTTCCCAGCATAAATCTTAGTATTTTAAGTGTATCTATTAGCAGAACACAGTTTGAACACCTTTACACCATACCTATGAGCTTCGTTTGGTATATATTGACGGAATATTAGTCTACCACGCCAAGAAACTAATGTTTCGTCTATTACAAAGTCTTCTCCTGAAAAATACGTTGTTTGAAATTTTCTATGCAAAATATCTACAAGAGGCTGTATTTTATTTAGACGATTTTGGGAACTGGATGAATAAAACGAAGCAGCAACTCAAACCTGTTACGAGAAATTACTTTTGAACAACACTATTTTGATAAATTTGTTTAGTTGACCAGTAAGATGCAATACTACCATATTTCACTAACCCCATCCAAATTGGAAGAACAAAAAATTGTCTTATTTCTTGATTATTTGTCGAAACCCATTGTTTCAAGCGACTCGATCGTGATATAGCTGTTTTTATTTGTGCTTCAGCATATTTATTTGTCTGATCGACTATAAAATTTATAACCTCATCGTCAATAAACAAACAAAATGTCTCGTAAGCTGATATAGTATTCGGTAAATTTACCTGTAGGCCATGCTTTCCTGTAAAAGGAAAATCTTTGTGACGACCCTCGGACAAATTCCAATTGGATGTATAACAATGTTCAATTCTGGTTCTGTTACTTCTTGCGAATCTTCATTAGCTTCATCTTCACTTTCTTGATTTTCTGTAGCTTCAAGTTCTTGCAGTATTGATTCCATGCTTTCTACAGATTCTTCTAAATCTAATTCATGATCGTATTCCCAATTTGAGTCGTTCAAAGAATCGGGTGAGTCGTAGTCTAAACATCTCACATCACTTTCACTATCATCACTTTCTTCTAGTAATATGCTCTTATTAATTCGTCTATTGATAATCCTTTACGCTTAGACATTATTTTTCTCTACGTACGATGTACTCACGACCGAATTCAACCTTGTTCTGACATATAACTGCATCGTCTCGACTCGTCGTATCGTCGCGCATATACGGCTGACGTGGGTTACATAGTTTAGGGTTCTATTAATGCGAAATCACTAAAAGTAATGTCATAAAAACAAATACACGAAAATATACGCGTGGTCCCCAGAATTATTTCTTAAATAGCTTTGGCGATCAATGTGTTAAGTTAATCAATTTATCCAGTCTCCATAGTCAATTGTGTAACCACCTGGCGTAATACCTATCAACACTATTGCAGTATATCCTTTTTTATAATGTGAACAGCAATAAACTATATTATGAACACTTACAGGAATATCAATCTTTAATCAGTATAGTCGATTATAACTCGAGTATCATTGTAGGGGAGAGTTGTTAAAAAAGGGGACGTCAGATCAAACGGGGTCAGGCCACCTCTGTCAAGTGACGCTACAAAGAGCGGCTAAAGTTGGTATTAGGTATTTTCGGGTTCTAAAATTTGTACCGTCACCAACCAGTTTTGAAACTGCGCCGACGACTTGCGTATTAGTATAGATTTATAAATCATTTTAAAACGATCCTAAAACTGTTAGCATTTCGCCAAAACGCGAACATGTATAGCGACAATTAAATGACATAAAACAGCAGTTTGTGACTGACAAATGACATGTTCCAAATATTTTATTTTCTGTGGTATGTTTTATGACAACCTAAAAGTAGCGTCTATATTTTTTGCTAAAAGTTCAGCAAATTCCAAATTAATTATTATTATAAAAATTATTTCAATTAAATAATTTAAACATGGAAAATCAAGGTAAGAAGATGCAGTTTTACGATGGCAAAGTAATAATGTTAAATGTATTTTTTAGAGCTAGATATTAGCGAATTTGTCTGTTTTCTTAATAAAGGCAGTGAAGTCAAGATAGATAATTTTTTTACTAGAGAAAAGATCCTAAAGCTGCTGGAATTTTACAAAAAATATAGGGACAGAGTAGGTTCCTATGAAATAAAAAATATTAAAAAACTTTGGGAGGTCATTGCTCGAGACCATTCCAATGAATTTAAAATAACAATTGCTCCTAATAAATGCGAAAATAAATTCAGAGTACTAGAAAAAAGTTACAAAAAAATTCTAACAAATAATAGTCAAATTGGTAGGGGTCGAAAGGTGTTTGAGTATCAAGAAGAGATGGACGATATTTTTGAAAAAAAAAAAAGAAAAATGTATACCCTACCATTTTGCTTTCTTCCGGTTCGAGGGTAGAATGCAGAGTTGAGAGCCGTGAAGATCAACAACTGTCTGTTCCTTTTCTAGATAACCAAATATCAATTCCTGAAGTTGAGGATATACAACCTTGCCATAGTCGAAATCTTGAAGTTGAGAACATACAACCTTGTCATAGTCGTATGAGTGAACAAGATCATCCAGTAAAGAAATATAAAGAAAGTAATGCTATAAATACACCAAAGACATCATTAAAACGAAAGAGGGTGCAGAGTCCAGCATATGTAAAGAGAAATGACATTTTGTTGGAAATTAAAAATGACTTGAAATCTTTTTATCAAAGGAGGGATGCACGAGAAATTGAAAGATTAGAAATTGAAAAGAAAAAGTTAATAGACAGGAAAAATAGAACTGCAATTCTTAGAGAGTATGTAGATTTGATGAAAAACCGTAATATTGATAATTTAGAAAATGAATAATATTACATTTTGTTTTGTTAAAATTTTTTCTATATTCTTGATATCATAAATTACTTACAGTTGGAAAGTCGGGTTCTTTTACAGGAGTTCTGGTCCGCCTATTTGATAAAATTTTGAATACTTACATTTTTTTGGGATTGTTGATCATGAATCTGGATGTCATTTTCTGCAGAAACGCCAAATTTCGGATACAGCCTTTTTAAGTTGTATGTGAAAAGGTCATTTTTATCAGCGCCAGGTAGAATTAATCTTTCTTGTTCAACACACCATGTGTAATAACACAAACTTAGTCCCTTCTTTTAACTTGCCACTCGACACCACCACTCATATGCTTTCATTATGTTTTAATTTAATAATTTTTTTGAATATTTATAAATTCCCTTATTTTAACTGTAACATACTGAAATAATGAACATGAAAACTGATAAAACGGCAGTGTTTGTACTTTACCAATAAATGTATCGATATAAAACATAATAAAAGCATTATGTGCAGTTTTGGTGAAGTATTATAGATAGTTAAAAGAAGAGACCATATATTATTGCTCACAGTGTGTTAATAAAAAAAAGATTAATTATACCAGGTGTGGTTAAAAATGACCCTTCTTATGCAGGTAAAAAAAAAGGTAGCTCAGAAACTAGGCATTTCCATGGGAAAATATGTCCAGAGTTGTGTCAAACAACCTGAAAACCTTATGTATACCAAGTTTTATCAAAATCGGAGTGAATCAGAGCTTCTGTAAAAATCTGAAACGCAAACCAACCACACTATTTAATGCATAAAGTTGTTTACCCAGTAAAAAACCACTCACACAACCAAATTAGTTTTAATACTCTACAACTTTTACTTTATATTAAAAAGCATCGTTAACATCACTTGACCCTTGATTTTAATCTTTCATTTTAATACAGTTTTATAGTTCCACTCAATTATTTGGGAAGTGGTTAAAACTTTAATTATTTTATTAGTAACTTATTTTCTCAATTCAACATACTCTACTTTGAACAGTCTTATATTGTAATTCGATACATAAATTTTGTGCCAGGACTGATTACTTCCTCATATAGTTTGTTACTAAACCTAACCTGTTGTAGATTTATGGAAAATTACTAGTAAATTTTAAATATTATTTTAATATCACCTTTTATATGACTCCTCTTGAGAAAGTTAAAATGCTATTAAAATATAATGAATATTTAGATAGTGTCCCATATTTTATGTCTTTGTAAAAAAATATATCAGTGAATAAATTAATAAGTAAAATTAAACAGGTAATATATCGATACATTTTTGGCAAAGTAACGTAAGTCACAAAAACGATTTGTAGAAAAAACAATTTTTTAATTCAACCTCGTTAAACTTATTTAAATTATGACTAAAAAAATCTTGTCCTACTTGTCCTAAAAAATGTGTAAAGTAATTCTAGGCTTACTACACTTTTTCAATACCTTTTTAATAGTAATTGCATTAGTTTAATTGAAAAATTACGTTACTTTGCCAAAAATGTATCGATATTATAAAAGTTTAGCCAAGATTCTATTAATTTTTTAATTTTCTCGTAATTGTAAAATAAACATTTTTTATCCCAGTTTTCAATTTAAAAGAATTATACAAAATTTTCTCTAGTACAGTTCATTCTCTGAAATTATTTATTTATATTACTCTATTATGCTGTGTGTATATAAAATTTAATTAGGTATGTATAAATTAAATTTGTTTCAAATGCACATAACATATATTTTATTAATATAATTAGCATATTTGCCACAATATATGTCAACATCATTCAAGAATCGTGTTTTCAGACTCAGGGGGACCCAAAATGTGAAGATTTATCAAAATCTCAACATCAATTTTTTTCACAATCTGTATACTTCTTTACTTGCAGTACAAGGAAGTTAACAATTATAGTTCTACACTCAAGAGATGAAATACTAGCTTTTTTTTTATTTCATACTGTAATGGTAATATTTAAAAATGTCTTGATTACATATGCTGGATTGACTGGTAGCCACATCCTACTACATTCTAAGGAGGAACTATTTATTTAACTAACTAATTTAACATAATAAGAGCCGCTTCTTTGACTTTTCTCTTTCTAGCATCTGTTTCATTACATGAATCATCCCATTGTATTCTATGTTCATTATCCCATGCATGTATACATATCTGTCAAATTCTCTATTTTTGATGTAAGACTGATGTTCATCTATTCTAATATTTAATGGTCTTGAAGTTTCCCCTAAATAAAAGTTTTCACATGGTATTTTCTAAATACAATTGTTCTTTCCTGTTCATTGCTAGGTTTGGTTTTGGATAAGATAGATCTCGATGTGTTTGTTGTTTTAAATATTGTTGAAACATTGAATTAACTTTTTATCCTTTTAAGTTTTTCTGATAATTCTTTTATATATGGTATTGTTATTTTCCTCGATTTTGTCGTGTGAACTTAGCAGGATTCCTTTCTGTTCCAGAAAGGTTAGTTATTTTGTTCCATTTTCTTTATTCTGGAAAATTCCTTACTTTTAAATGACATCGGATAATTATTTTTTACTAAAATAGATGTTAATAATTATTTTCCTTTCAAAAATGAATTTTCATTAGAACAGACAATTTTAGCTTTATTATATAATGATTTAATGACTCCCTTTTTAACATTTATGTTTGTTATGTTGTTATTTATGTTTATTTATGTTGTTATTTGATTTATACTTTAGATATCCGTTCGTATATGTTGGTTTTTTGTATACATGAGTCCCATATCCACTATTTTCCTTTGAGATTAAAACATCCAGAAAAGGTAACGAGTTATTATATTCCTTTTCCATTGTAAATTTCATTGACTCCTTACCTTACTTCTCTTACCTTTTATTTATATTAATCAGAATTGTGTCCAACACATCTAAATATTTGTAACATATTGTGAGCTTTAAATTTTGATTAGAAATGTTTGTTTTGAAGTCTTCTATCAATATATTAGCTAATAATGAATTTAAGGCAGAGCCCAACAATTTTGTTTATAGAAATCATTGTTTAGATGAAAATAAGTGTCAGTACATTTGTAGTAGTAGTAAGTACATTTGTAAATAGACTATTTATTTATATAAAAATTTACTTAGAAAATTAATATTACATATACAAATCAATGTATGTACCAAATTATATTAACATTTAAAAAATATAGATAATTTTAATAAAATTTGTGATTTTTTTCTATCTAATCGTTGTTTTATTTAAGTCCAGCATAGCCACAGCTATACAGATCCCTCTATATAGTAATAACTTTTCAGTTTGTTTTTGAATAATACATCTACAAAAACGGTGCTACATATTTGATTTATTCATGCCTTATAATGTGATTGTTTTGGCTTGCTCAAAAACGTTTTAGAGACCTTTTCTTTGTAATATCTATAAATGGTTAATTTCTCCGTTTCGAAATACATTATTCCATAAAACCTTTAAAATGGTTTTATTGATTATAAGAACTGTATAGTGGTTTCTTTTTCATACCTCCCAATGTATGTAATCCTCATTCAAACACTCAATTATACTTATCACAAAAAAACTAAATTTGCAGTTATCATTTATACTTTCATCAACAGCTCAAAATACATTTTTCACATGAGATTTATACCTACCTTAGTTAAAGTAACAAATAAGTAAAAAGTAAGTAATACTAGACCAGGAATTCATCAATGTGATAATAAATCATTAATAAAAATACAATTTGAAGTATTTAACACCTAATATATTGTCTAATTTACATTTAAATTACATACTAAACATTTAACAGTGAAGCAACATAATTTCTGTAGTTATGTCCTACATCATTCTGTTCACCTTCTATAATAACATCATCAACTTGAGTATCATCTTCACTGTTCACTTGTTCATCTAATAATACTTCACTGTCAATACAAATATTATGTAGCATACAACAGGCCCTAATAAAATGACAAATGAAAGTAATATTTCTTGATTTGATGTGGTATAGTTGTCGAAATCTCTGCTTTAAGAGACCTATAGTGTGCTCAATAAGGACTCTACAATGGCCAAGTTTTTTATTGTAGTTTCTTTCAACTTGTCTCAAATTGCCAGTATCTTTATAAGGTGTTAAAAGGTTTCTCAGACATGGATACGCACTATCTCCTAATATTACCCAGTCCTTACACAGCTCTGCTAAGTTCTGACCCAAATCACTATTGCGAAAAACTATAGCATCGTGCACACTACCAGGAAATCCAATAAATACATCCCTGATTTTTCTATTGTTGTCACATAGAACTTGCATCTACAAAAAAAAAAGTGTGGATATAATATGGGAATATTTGTTTCTAAAAAAGTGATCTTTAAAAAAATAAATATTTAATTTTGGAAACTAAAATAAAGCAGATACCAGTCTAATAGAAAGTAAGATATTATTCAGATTACGCATTAGGTATTGTAAACTTTCTTGATTACAAAAGCATAAATAAATTCACGTTCAAAATGAGCGTTGGCGTAACAACGCCGCCCCAAAAAGAAGAATGAAGTTAAAACAAAAATCAATCAAAGACTTTTTTAAACAGTAACATTTATAAATTAATTTTTTTTATCTTTTATACTATTTTTATATTAGTTTTTAGTTATTAAAATAAACACATTAATCATTATTTACATAGGTACACATTTTTCTATCAGTATAACGAATCTCAGTGTTAACCGAGTTCTTTCGGTATCCGAGGTAGTCACGGTCCCAATTACCTCAGATAATCGCGAGTGTACTGTATAACTAAAAATTTCTACGAATTTTTGATTAAACTGTAATCATTAACAAATTTATCAAATAAAACATAATGAGACATTGCAGAGGTATAGCAAGTTTGAAGAAGGGAATACATGTTATTATTTTCATTACAATCAGCAAGTAGTCAACACATTATTACCATTCTCTATTATAATTGAGAATTCATTCAAAATTTATGTACACTTCTATCATCAATATTATACAATAAGAGTCAAATATGTAAATATGCCGTAAGTAATATGAATTAATAAGTGAGTACCTTACCTGAATGGATTGAAATTTCTTCCGATTCAAATACGAATCAGGATCCTCTTGTGGTGTATCAATTTTAATGTGTGTTCCATCGATGCAGCCTATAACACCAGGGAAACCCATTTCCTCAAAGTTTCTTGCAATAATTCTTGCTTCTTGGGTGGATGGCCACACAATTACTTTTTTGGATAATTGTGAAAGAAAATACACAACCGAATTGACATATGTGTGTAGTGTACTTATTGATAGGTTAAATCTATCTGCAACATCTCTAAATGTTGCACCTTGGTTACTTGTGAACCATAAAAAAGCCAAGAGACATTTTTCACTGTTAATCCTTTTAAAGCCAGTGTCTTTCTTGGGATAAAATCTGAATGTTCAAAGTCCACTTTCAACATTTGGACTACTTGACTTGAAACTCTAAAAAAATGTAGACTAATTAGTTTAATATCATTATTTTAGATAATAAATACGAAAACAAACTCTTGCAGTCACAATACTTGCTGAAAATGCGAAGAAACTGTCTGTCCGTATACTGAGGAACAGTTGGTTCAAAAAAAATTTCATTTTTTGTGCTATCTTGAAGCAGTTCGGGCAAAAACACGTTAGCCACTATGTCAAGTCCATCTTCACTATCTGAAGATTATGATTCTGAGTCTGATTCCAATAGTAAATTTATTATTGGTTCCATTTTTAATAAAGATCACTCGAAAATGATTGAAATTACAAGCTGAAACAACTGAAACAAGCAGACAAGCAGAAAAAACATTCTTTATACTGTGTCATAACTGTCAATTTTAAAATGAACTGCGCACGCCTCAAAAAATCTCGAAATAATCAAGACCTTTTAACAAAAACCGAATTGATAGTTTTAAAACTGTCCACAAACAGTATCAGATTTTAACCCGAATACCAAACTTCGATTCTGAACAGTTTTCAGATGATCCGAAATAAACCCGAACACTTATATTTCTTCTGCGCAAACTCCTGACGGTTATCAAACAGTCAATGCAAAAACCCGAAAATATCTATTACTAGCAGCAAGCGTTCGTATTGTCATTATAAGTTAGTTTTCGAACAGTTAGTGACCTCTGCTTAGTTCAGCGAGTAAACGGAAGTTTTTCTAAATTTATTTAATTATTTTCTTGTGTTTTGTGGGTTCTGTTGGCGGTTAATACAGGCAGAAGTAAACTCGGCAAGAACTTTTTTGAATTTGTTAGATTTTAAGCTTTCAATTTCATATTTATGTTGCTTGGTAATCTCACGAGGAGTGCGGTGAACGCCATGTTTTTACAATGTAGCACTGTCGGACAAAACTGGGACATTTGAAGTTGTCCAAAACGGTGACGTCCCCATTTTACCCGACGCTAGACTATAAAATGTGTTGATTATTAAATAGTTTTACATCAATGTATACTAGTATTCTAAGATATCTTATGTCTATAAAACTATATAGGCATTAATATCAAATAATTTTATTTTTGTTGAATTTTAATTGTGTCTAATGTATGATTATGATTTTTATATATTTACTGATTTATTATATGTGTTAAAGATAAAGCCTAAGTTATGTGGTTTTTTACAGATCTGACAATGGGCCGGTACAAAAGGACGACGAATAGACAGAGCTGAAATGAAGAGAGCTCGAAATTTGCTGTGCAAGCCGTTTTATATGGGCAAATAGGGTACCAAAAGGCTTCTGCTAATTTCCACGTTCCTCAGACAACACTTGAGAGACGCATAAAAAAGGCTCGTGAAATTGGGTTGTCGGCTAGTGAATTAGCCCAACATTATGTCAATATGGAAGAGAGGCTGTTTGACCTTACACTAATGGATCTACGCCATTTAGCGTTTGAATTAGATGAAGTCAATGGAATTGATCACACCTTCAACAGGAGCAAAAAATCTGCTGGCAAAGATTGGCTGTATGCATTTCTAAAAAGGAATCCAAGACTTTCGCTGCGCTCTCCGGAACAT
The DNA here is from genome assembly GCA_918026665.1 of Diabrotica balteata. Lineage (NCBI taxonomy): Eukaryota > Metazoa > Arthropoda > Insecta > Coleoptera > Chrysomelidae > Diabrotica > Diabrotica balteata. Next base: position 59,692,003 of record OU898284.1, on the reverse strand, counting down.
ACTTCTTTGGCGCGAGCTAAGGGATTCAATCGAGATGCAGTTAATAAATTTTTCGACCTGTTAGAAGATATATTAAAGAAATATATCATTTCCCCTAAGGATATCTATAATGTTGACGAAACGGAATCACATCTGAAAGAGGAACACTAGTGACAGCTGAGACCTGTATTAGTGCTGCTGGAAACTACATGCCCACAATGTTTATATTTCCACGAAAAAGGAACAATCCTGCATTAATGGACGATGCTCCAGCAGGATCCTTTGCTTTTTCCATGAAACAGGGTGGATTACAACAAAAAGCTTTTTAGTTTGGTTCAAGCAATTTGTTGACTTTTCAAACCCAAAACCGACATAGGTCTTACTTCTGTAAGACCAAGCCAGTCTTACTTCTGTTGGATGGACACAGAGCGCACTCAAAAAGCATCGAATTGATTAATATTGCGAAGGAAAATAATGTTATTATACTCTGCTTTCCTCCTCATACGACTCATCGCCTCCAGCTACTGGACGTTTCTTTTATGGCTCCCCTTAATCCTACTATCAACAAGAACTCAGAAAGTGGTTGATCAACCATCCCGGACGAGCGGTTACAATTGCAAAAGTCGCAAAACTTTACGGTGCTGCTTTTCAAAGAGCAGCCTCAGTTCAAACAGCAGTTAAGGGCTTTGAGAAAACTGGTAGATATCCTTTTAACCGTAACGTGTTTCCTGATAGCCTATTTGCACCAGCTGAAACAACGAAGAGACCCTTAGATCAAAATCACTAACCTAACCTTGCTTTCGACATCAAACAACTGTCCTACTCTTCAAACGTCAATGTTCATGCCTGAACAAGATGGTCAAGGAAGTACCTCGTGTCTAAAATTACCCTGTTTGGGTAATGAGACCTCTTCGTGCTTCAAATTAGTTACCCTGGGCAAAAAGACCTATTCGTGCCTCGAATCTGCTACTTTGAACAAAGATACCTCTTCTTGCCTTCTGCCAAATTCTGTGTCAAATACTTATAAAGCTGACATTGGTATCCCCCAACCTGATTGGTCCACATCTGGATCATCCATGGTGCAGCCTTCCACTTCTTTTGCTATAATATCACCAAGGTGTCTGATGCCACCTCCCCAAGAACAAGAAAGAATCAGAAATACAACACATAACAGAAGACGCGGCAAAACCGCAGTTTTGACGTCGTCACCTTACAAGAGAGAACTAGAAGATGAAGAAAGAGAAAGAAAAATGACAAAAGAACCTAAAATGAAACTGGGAGGTATCGTGGTACAATCCAGTATACTTTGAGAGATGTCTTGTAAATTTTGAAGCAGATCGGAGGTAACCTTTGGGAGAAGATTATGCTCAAAGGGGATAGTTAAATCTGATGTTGCTTGGTTCATAAAGAGTTGCTTAAGGAATTTGTTCCTTTTCTAACTGATTAGCAGTGACCACTTTAACAGTATACTTTGCTTGCTCTTTGGGATTTAGAACAGAGTACATAAAGGAAATTTCTGCTTGGGAAATGTTATCTTCCCCTTAACTTGACCACTCAATTAGAAGAGAATAAAGATCAAGAGGAGGATCTGTTAGAAGACGCCCTAGGTGACTCAATCTCCTAAATGAAATTGTTTAAAATGTCTAAAATGCTGAATAAAACAAAACTGAAAAAATTTGGCAACAGTAGCGATAAAGAAAATCTTCCAAGAACTGATGTTGGTCCCACATTAAAGAAAATGAAGTTCGAAAATCAGAACGAGTCTTCCTCATCTGAAGAAGGGGGCAGTGATGAGGCTTGTATATTTTGCAGTGAGATTTTCTCTGCTTCTAAGGACAAAGGAGGGTGAATTCAGTGCTCAGGATGCTCTGGTTGGGCCCACGAGGCATGTTCAAATGCAGATGAAGAAGACGACTATTTCCTGTGCTTAACACTTAAAAACTCACAAAAAATTATTTTAAAATTGTTTTTTTTTTGTATGTTTTATCTTGTCACAAGCGTAATACGTATTTGTCATAAACTTAAAATGTGTGCTATTGTAATTAAAATGTTAAAAAAAATAAAAATAAAAAAATCCATTGTTTTTAATGAGGTCATTTTTTCATAGTTTTAGATTTTGACCAAGTAATAAATAAAATAAGTCTGCCAAAGCTTATTTAGTGTTAAAGTAATAATCGTTAACTCTATTGCACTTTAAACAATGTTAATTACAGTATTCACTTCTTGTAAATCACTAAAAATACATTAGCGTCCCCATTTTGGACAACTCTCCCCTACTAATAATTGTAAAAGTGAAAATAAAATTATTAAAACTGTTGTTCGATGGATAGAAACTATTACATTTAATGATGAAAAAGTTAAATCAGTTTTCATTTTCATTAAAAATATTAAAAGCCTATTTTCTCTTGAAACCATATATTTATGTGATTATTGTGCTGGTATTGAAACGAATAAATATATATGAATTGAACAAAGTTCAGAAGAACTGAAAGAGAAGGAAGGAAAAATATTAAAATATGGCTAAGCTCAGAGGAACAAAGTTAAAACGGCCAAAGAGACACCAAATCTCAAGTGAGTGTTCGGGCTAGCTTCGAATGCACTGAGATTGCGGCTTTAAAGATACAACAGATAACAAGAGATAATGAGCTAATGAGACAAGAAACGAAATGAGACCTGACAAATGTCAAACGTGATATAACTAAAGAAGGTCACTGGGAATAAATTTATAGGAAGAGAACACTAAGAAGAGAAAAAGAAGGGCGCACAACTCAACGATAGTTGAGATTTTGAAGTAACGAAATGAATCTGGTGATAGTAACCTGAAATACAAAACTAAATACTAATCTTGTTTTGCTATGTTATATACTGGTTAGTAGAACTGATAATAAAAACTCAAAATATAGCAACAATAAATATATTTATAAAAAAAATGTATATAGAAATGATGTGTAATAAAACAATTACATAGAATGCAAAGCTAAATAGTACAGTAGTAGTATGATATTAAAGAAACAATGGGACCTAATAGCCCCTCAACAAACGAAGGATAGTCACTACCACTGGTCAAATAAATATATGATATTATATAGTAAAATATCCAAGAATAGTCCGTATCATAGCCAAAGTCTTAATACAAAAGGTAATCATTTAAATTTAACTCATTCTACTACAATGAGATCCAAATTAACATTATTATAAAGGTAATCAAAAAGTGATCAATCTATTACAGATATATTAAAGATTATTACATACAAATATTTAGTTTTCAATACTCCTTATAATTTATTTTTATAAACCACATGAAATTTATATCCCTTCCCAAAATTTAATATTATGACATTCAAAAATTTTATTATTATTATTATTTATTAAAAGCATTGTATTACTAAAAATATATCAAAAAAAGTGAGTTTGGTCAATTACTCTTGAAATCCCAGTTAAACAAAAAAAAACCTAATAACACATGAAAGGTATTTTCCCTCATCCCCAATATTTTAGAATTAGATTATGTCAAAAAAATGTATATTATCAAAATTGTAATCTCCTAGTCATATTTAAAAAGTGTACACGATTTAAATAGAAAGTAACACAAAAACCAAATAGTTAAAACAACTTATCTTGGCAACAATAAGTCCCTAGGAAAACTCCTCTGGGCAAAACAAAACTAATTCATGTTGTAAGATAAGTCCTGGGCACAAAACCAGTCACTGGTCTCTGGGTGACAGCAACATCCACAATCCACGGCAACTATTTAAAGAAGTGAATAACTAACATCCTTGAGGGAATATTTTCAAGTTAATATTCTTAGATGAATATTTTTAAGTGATAAATATTTTCAGTGACGGAATCTAAAAGGATTAATTAATTTAATAAATGTAATTCAATAGCTGTAGCAGCATGGATTCACTTTACCAAAACAAAACATCAAACATCAGGTTAGATATATTTGTCATGTCAAAATTCCCGAAGTTATTTCCCAGCATGATAGGAAATGAACATGCGCAGAATATAATAGCTGTCCAATAATTGTAGGACCTATTATATTCCACCAAAAAAAGTTAGATAAAAATTGAACCAAAAAACTTAATGATAACGACGTGGAATTTAAGTTTGACTATATAAAAAATGACCTTCTGTTCTTTGCAAGTAAATCAAGGAAATTTTATAGTTAAATTATTTCGGAACTCAAAAATAAGTCTCTAAAGAAATATTAAACTGCAAGGATAGATTTTATTGTATAATAAAAGATAATACGTATAAAATAATGTACTTACTGGAACTTGCAACACGCCAAAAAAAAATTATCCTTATTATGTGGAACTCTTACATTAGAAAATCTTGATTTTTAAATTTACTTCTTATTATTAGTATTACTGAGATATTATTAACGAATTAGATATTATTTTATTCGTCCCAGATTATTTTTCTGTTCCAATTCCGTCACTTTAAATTAGCTGACGTGCTGCGTGAGTTTCTTGACCAAACTGCCGGTTGGCTTCGGCACAAACTCCTTCCAGCCTTCCAAAAAGCGAAACCTGCGCGTATAGGTGGTTTGAATCGACCGCTGGCGGGTCATAAGAAATTTCGTGAGGGGTTTCTATTAATACAATTTTAAATTGTATTATTGGTAATTAGTAGCGTAAACGCTACATTCTCCCTCATCTCCAGCAAAAAAAAAAAGGAACTTTTTTTTTTTCTCTTTTGTGACAGAACGATCTAACGCTGGGTCAGTAAGGAACGTTGATACGTTCAAATTGAACATTTTCCTCACCAGTCAACCATTTTGCTCAGGAATTGGAACAAAATCAAGGACGAAATAAAAATATGGAACGAAGAATATGAGACGAAGTCATACATTTTTTTTTCTGTTAATGAGATAATGTATGTTAATTTAGTATAAACCAAAGATAAAAAAAATATACATTTGAGTTTAATTATATAACCTTACAGATCAAGTTAACTTTTAACACTACTTATCCACATTCTCAAGTATTTGTAAAAACAACCATTCGTTAAAACTACATTATAGGTGTGTATTAACAACCCCTAACACAACATTCCCAAGAACCATTCATGACAACGAAATTCAAACAAAGTCCTATGAACTTTACCCAACGTTGACACTAGAGCGACCCGATTCTATTCGTCACCATAGAGTTCAATGAGGGCCTAATTACTCCAGGACTAGTTGAAACTACAAACCTAAACATATATATGGTTCGGGATATCAACAACATATTGAAAATTCAAGGTAAAAGATAATTCAATACACCTACTTGCTTTAGCAGCGGTAGGAAAACACACAATCGGTAAAGGCACAAGTAAGCCTAGATACTAGCAAGCCCACTATACTCATGGTATAGGGTATGCTAAAAAAAAGGTAAGTAAGATAACTGCAATCCCAACTCATAGTAAAGGATATGCACTAAAGGTAAAAGATAATTGCAAGTCCAGATCTACTCATGGTAGAGGATATGCACAAAACTCACTTCTACCAACTATACACTTGGTAGAAGGAAAGATAAAAGAGATCCTAACTGTAATACCCAAACTGTACTATTGACGTGGTCCAATTCTTTACTCACGACAAGAACAGTAAAGGACAGATTTTTAGGACTCTATAATCAGGATAAAGATAAGATATATATTCATAAGATATAGATAAGAAATAAACTTATCCAGGTAAAGGTAACTAATTTAAGGTAAGATATGAGATAAACCAATTAAGGTAAAGGTACGAGATAATACTCAATTAAGGTAAAGATAAAGATACGCTCAAGGTAAAGATACGAGATAAAACTCAGTCAAGGTACGAGACAAACTGAAGGTAAAGATACGAAATAAACTCCATTACAGGTATGAGATAAACTCCATAAAGGTAAAGATAAATTCAATTAAGATACAGATAATGATAACTCACTTCTACCAATCCGTATGAATAGTAGAGAGACAGGTAAACAAACAGTATACAATAAGATATGTTAAAACTCAAATACGTTGAGAAGGTAATAACATAGGAGATGACCTCCAAGTTAAACAGACCCACTTACTGCTGAATATCAGAACGATCCAATTCTAAATGACACATTCTAATTTCAACCTAAGAGACACTCAAGGAACAACTAATATGTATTGATATATTTCTGAGCCAAGTGAGGGCACACATCCAGGGTGATCAATCCTGAACCCACGCTAAAACACCGACCCAGTAAGTAAATATGAATGCATAAGCTTTATGGCCATGGTCCACAAAACCATACACTACTATTAAAGAAAATCTTTGGAATGTTTTCCGAATTATCCCTGTAAATATCTGTTTAACTCAGAACTTAAGATGGATAAATTCCCATATATCCATCCTGTACTCCTATGATATGCAGTTGGACTTTTGAGAGAAAACAAACAACAAAATTAGCAAGTCCATAAACCAAGATAATAACTAACATTAAGATAAGATTAAAAAAAAAAAGCAAGATAGCACAACGTCTTATGTTTTTTGCCAGGTAAACAAAATTGATAAACAGATCTTAAAAACCACACTGGTACAGAAGTAATAAGAAACCAATGAGATCTAATGATTAAGTTGAAATGGAAAATCAATCCGTCGATAACTACCCATTAAACCTGGTTGGGGAAGATTTGTCGGTTTGCATGTAGCACAGATTTGCATTAAGCGATATAGCTACGTACAGTGTGACTCATCTTCGGCCAGTAATAAAGTTCAGATATTCGACGGAAAGTTTTGTAGAAGCCAAAAGGAGCTGCAGTAGGATGGTCATGAAAAGTGACCAAAACCTCTGCTCTATTAGGAGTTGGAACGACTATCTTCCAATCCGACATTCCAGTAAGGGAATCTATGGAACTTAAGACATGTTTATACAAAAAAACATGTTCAACTTTAAAATCAGGAAATTTACCTGGTACATTCTGTACATCATACAACATTTTTTTACCAATGGACTGGTTAGATGACGGACTCTCAACTCATACTCTAATTCAGGAGCTAACAGATGCTCTACCTTGAACGCAGACATATTACACAACTGAGAAATATACAAGAGAATGAGTAAAAGTAGGTAAAGTTTAACTTACTCTCTGACTCCAAATTAATATTCTGAAGGGATACCTATACCAGTAATGTTTAATTGTTTTGGTCCAGTTATGAAATCCACTGAAATATACTGCTACAACACCCTAAGGAACCTAAAATTTCAAAACTGTTATTTCAAGGTAGTGACTCAACTTATTGACTACTCCGGACTTGTAAAATATGTGAAATAGTTAACTTTAGTTATTTAAATTTTTAATTAATTTATTATTAATTTAAATTGTTATTTAATCAATCAAAAACAAAGCAATTTATTCAGTCTACACAGTATATAGCAAAAACAAGTCAATTTAAGATATAGATATAAGGTAATGTCCAAAAAAAAATTGAAAAAACAAAACTAAAAGTTAAAATGAAAATCTAAAAGCACAACCAGTGAAAACCACAACAACCTAAGATCAAAACCAAAAATTAAAGGAGATATATATATATTTTTTTTTAAAGGCAGAAGTGGAAAAGAAGCCACACGTTGGGTCTAGCCAATTGAAACGTATAAAATCTGTGAATTGACAAAGTTCAGAAGAACTGAAAGAGAAGGAAGGAAAAATATTAAAAATATGGCTAAGCTCAGAGGAACAAAGTTAAACGGCCAAAGAGACACCAAATCTCAAGTGAGTGTTCGGGCTAGCTTCGATGCACTGGATTGCGGCTTTAAAGATACAACAGATAACAAGAGATAATGAGCTAATGAGACAAGAAACGAAATGAGACCTGACAATGTCAAACGTGATATAACTAAAGAAGGTCACTGGGAATAAATTTATAGGAAGAGAACACTAAGAAGAGAAAAAGAAGGGCGCCAACTCAACGATAGTTGAGATTTTGAAGTAACAAATGAATCTGGAGATAGTAACCTGAAATACAAAACTAAATACTAATCTTGTTTTGCTATGTTATATACTGGTTAGTAGAACTGAAATAAAACTCAAAATAGCAACAATAAATATATTTATAAAAAAATGTATATAGAAATATGTGTATAAACAATTTACATAGAATGCAAAGCTAAATATACAGTAGTAGTATGATATAAAGAAACAATGGGACCTAATAGCCCCTCAACAAACGAATAGTCACTACCACTGGTCAAATAAAATATGATATATTAGTAAAAATCCAAGAATAGTCCGTATCATAGCCAAAGTCTTAATACAAAAGGTAATCATTTAAATTTTAACTCATTCTACTACAATGAGATCCAAATTACATTATTATAAAGGTATCAAAAAGTGATCAATCTATTACAGATATATTAAAGATATTACATACAAAAATTTAGTTTTCAATACTCCTTATAATTTATTTTAAAAACACATGAAATTTATATCCCTTCCCAAAATTTAATTTTATGACATCAAAATTTATTATTATTATTATTATTAAAAGCATTGTATTACAAAAATATATCAAAAAAAGTGAGTTTGGTCAATTACTCTTGAAATCCCAGTTAAACAAAAAAAAACCTAATAACACATGAAAGGTATTTTCCCTCATCCCCAATATTTTAGAATTAGATTATGTCAAAAAAATGTATATTATCAAAATTGTAATCTCCTAGTCATATTTAAAAAGTGTACACGATTTAAATAGAAAGTAACACAAAAACCAAATAGTTAAAACAACTTATCTTGGCAACAATAAGTCCCTAGGAAAACTCCTCTGGGCAAAACAAAACTAATTCATGGTTGTAAGATAAGTCCTGGGCACAAAACCAGTCACTGGTCTCTGGGTGACAGCAACATCCACAATCCACGGCAACTATTTAAAGAAGTGAATAACTAACATCCTTGAGGGAATATTTTCAAGTTAATATTCTTAGATGAATATTTTTAAGTGATAAATATTTTCAGTGACGGAATCTAAAAGGATTAATTAATTTAATAAATGTAATTCAATAGCTGTAGCAGCATGGATTCACTTTACCAAAACAAAACATCAAACATCAGGTTAGATATATTTGTCATGTCAAAATTCCCGAAGTTATTTCCCAGCATGATAGGAAATGAACATGCGCAGAATATAATAGCTGTCCAATAATTGTAGGACCTATTATATTCCACCAAAAAAAGTAGATAAAAATTGAACCAAAAAACTTAATGATAACGACGTGGAATTTAAGTTTTGACTATATAAAAAATGACCTTCTGTTCTTTGCAAGTAAATCAAGGAAATTTTATAGTTAAATTATTTCGGAACTCAAAAATAAGTCTCTAAAGAAATATTAAAACTGCAAGGATAGATTTTTATTGTATAATAAAAGATAATACGTATAAAATAATGTACTTACTGGAACTTGCAACACGCCAAAAAAAAATATCCTTATTATGTGGAACTCTTACATTAGAAAATCTTGATTTTTAAAATTTACTTCTTATTATTAGTATTACTGAGATATTATTAACGAATTAGATATTATTTTATTCGTCCCAGATTATTTTTCTGTTCCAATTCCGTCACTTTAAATTAGCTGACGTGCTGCGTGAGTTTCTTGACCAAACTGCCGGTTGGCTTCGGCACAAACTCCTTCCAGCCTTCCAAAAAGCGAAACCTGCGCGTATAGGTGGTTTGAATCGACCGCTGGCGGGTCATAAGAAATTTCGTGAGGGGTTTCTATTAATACAATTTTAAATTGTATTATTGGTAATTAGTAGCGTAAACGCTACAGTATCACTGAGAATAAAAATTCAAAATTATTTGGTGATACTTCGGCAAAATCTAATAATTGCTCTTTATTCTTAATTGATGAAAAGCCTGCAAAGTGTTTTTTACATGGATATGCATATACATTTTTAATTACAACTTTTGGATATTCACATATATTTGTTGTCACTTCGGCGTCACACCTATCAGCAATGTACATAAATCTGTTGCAGGTAAAAGACTTTCTTTTATCAGCATCGTAAAAATTATGCAAAAAGTTAACTTAAAATTCTTGCTCTGTTGTTAAAATATGTGATACTTCTTTTATTTCATTCTTAATTACTGCATTTAAGTTTGTTTCCCTGTCTACTTGTTTATTCCTCACATTAGAAAACACATTAGCAAATTTTTCATTTTTTATGCCCGCGCGGGCATAAGGTACACTATTACGTAGTTGGTAACTAAGCAATAAAAACACAATAATAAACTAGTATGACATAAAATGTATTTAATTTAAAAAAAAACGGCACTGTTTATAAACGTTAGTTGTTTTTTAGACACTTTTAAGTATCGTAGCGTATTTAATAATAATAAAGAACAATAAATGGTATCTCGTACATTATTATTACTATAAGACATACAAGTTTCAACACTTAAGCATAAGAGACATACAAAGGTTTATTTGCAATTTTTTTTGCTTAGACACAAAAGTACTAAGACAGTCATCATTATAATTATTTACCTAAATACCTAAATGCCCTATCAAGATAGAAGATTACATCGATATTAGAGAGACAGGGACACACTCATCTCGCCTAGGGACCTATCAAGGCATTGATTTATATAAGACATAACAACACTAGGTCACGGAGAGGAGGAAGTTATACAATTGGTTTAAAACAAAGGTAACAAGATTAACTAAATAATTTTTAGAGAATTATAATGATAATTTGTTGTCTTTTAAAAATTTTATTAAAGAGTTGTAAATATCTACAGAGCCAAGTGATAATAAATGTAACATATTCCAAGGAGCTGCTATTTTATATTTTAATAAATCATTTATAAGTTTGGATGAGTAGACTCTGTTTTTAGAACAACCAAAAAATATATGATCTAAATCACTTTCCTCTCCACAATGCTCACATTTGTCATCATCCAAAACCTTTATTTTAAATAAATGCTTTGGATAACATGCGTGTCCGAAACGTATTCTAATAATGGAAGTTATGTGCCTCCTGGAAGCTCTAAAAGACTTGTACCAAGGAAATTTGGGAATATCTGGCTGAATTATCGAGTATCTATTTTGGTTCACAAAAGAGTATTCCTTCCACTGGTAGTTCCACTCTCGAAGCAATGTTGACTTGCAAGAAACAATACTGTCAGAAAGCGTTACGTTATGTTATAAAATATCAGTATCGGTTAAAATGCTTTCTTTGGCTAATAAGTCGACATATTCATTATGTTCAAATCCTGCATGTGCTTTAATCCAGAGACAATGTACATTGATTCCTTTGGTTAAAAGAGTTTGAATAATATGTTTAATTCTATAAATGTATGGGCAGTCTTGTAAGTTTGGTGGTCCATATTTACCAATGGATTTTAACACTGCCAAGGAGTTCGACAAAATTATAATATGGGCAAAATCAACTTCAGCTACATATAATAAAGCTTCATATATCGCAATGGCCTCTGCTGTATAAATCGAAGTTTCCGGGTTTAGTTTGAATTTCTTTTCTATATGTTCCGATGGTATAAAAAAAGCGCATCCGGTTCCATCTGGAGATTTAGACGCATCTGTATATAGAGCTATTGCCTCTTTGTATTTGCTTGTTATAGATAGAACAATATTTTTATTTAAATATATATTTTTACTATAATTTGGTACAATAATATCTGTATGTAAAAAGAAGTAGAGTAATTTTTGAATATGTAGTTCGTTCTATCTATATTTTTTAAAAGTGCTATATTTTGTTTATACGCTTCGCAAAGTAAGGGAGATTTCTTTTTTTGCCAATATTTATTTGTCAAGACATGGCAATTCTAAGTGACTATCTTTTCGTATAGAGATGAGTTCAGTAAATATACTTTCATTAAATATTTCTTGGACAAAAACCTTCGTCTTATATTTAAAGGAGGTTCCAAGGCTTCTAAATATAAAGCTTCCACTGGAGTGGATCTCGTAGCTCCTAAACATATTCGTAAGGCTGAGTTCTGTAAAACGTTGATTTTGTTTAGTAGTACTTTACTTGCTGATCCATATAAAACACTTCCGTAATCCAAAATAGATCGTATGTCAGCTTTGTAAAATAATAAACTTACTTCAACATCCCATCCCCACCAAGTTTTATTAATTGATTTAAGAAAGTTTAATCCCTTATTGCATCTGTTCAACATGTCATCAATATGTAACTTTCAGGTCAATTTCTGGTCGAGTATCATTCCCAGATATTTAATTGTGTTTTTAAGGGAAAATTGGTGCCCACCTAAATTGATTGTACTGGCATTAGGAAAGTTATGTCTGGTAAATAAACAAACTTGTGATTTACTGCAGGATAATTCGAAACCGTTTTCTATAAACCGTTTGTGATGGAATCCGTACACTTCATTCAGGTTTTCAATGGATTGCTGATATTTTTTGTATTCTGTATACAAACAGAAATCGTCAGCATATTGTACAATATTAGTAATAGTGATGTTGTGTAGATCTGCTGTGTAAATGTTAAACAAAATAGGACTCAAAACGGAACCCTGAGCTAATCCTTTGTTATTAAGTCTAGGTCCTATTGTTCTCGGACGCGACTAGTTTACGTTCGAGACGCATCGCTCCGCCCCTTATTTTTCCCGTTGGCCCCTCCCTGACCTGGAAATCCTAATCGCTACTTCAGAAAGTATAAAAATAGGCGATTTTCAGGTCAATCAAGTCAGTCCCTCACGGGCTCCCGAGAGCTTAGTGCTCTCGGGGCTCTGCTCTTGTTTTTAGCTTTATCCATCCTCTGTGGCTGAGATGTTATTCTACTGCAACCTGGTATTTTTATTTCGACTTAACCTTTGTCATGTAAGAAATATCTTGCCTTTTTCAAGGCAAGATACCAGAAAAAAAAATACCATACAAAAATTCAAGTCCATACCCTGAAAATGGACTTAAGTAGAGGAGCTATCGTTGATGTTTTCGAAGCCCTCTACAGAGCACCTAGGTGACACTATAAGAGTATGATTGTCTTTTAAATATATTATCCTATTTGTGTTCAGGTTCACAACGTTAGAAGCAAACTGTGCTGGAATATGAAACAATTTAATCATTTTTTCTTGGAGAATTGTAAGAGGATACCGAGTCGTAAGCACCTTCGATGTCTAAAAATAAAGCAGGTACATAACTGTTCCTGAAAAAACTATTCTGAATGTCTACAACAAGGGTT
>OU898284.1:59558356-59678360 GCA_918026665.1 Diabrotica balteata | reverse complement strand
AAATGCTATTTGCCGCTCTTGAACTTCAACCTTCATTTTTTCTTACTGTAATTTATTTTCCTCTAATTGCAGATCCCGTACTCTAATGTTGTGCTCTCTTTCACTTCTTTCTTGAATGAAAGTTAAGCCACTTCTACGAAGACCTGCACTTTAATTTTTTCGTTGGCCCTGAATAAAATAAATAAATTTCTTTAAAACAAAATATAACCTTAAAAATCATATTATATTTCGTGTTAATTATAATACAAATATGTAGTGGATTTTATTGGAACAATTAGAAAACATTCACAGAGGAAGTGTTAAACACTCAGAATAATATTTATTATAAGTTAGAATTAACCTGCTATTTGTTTCCTGCTGCTTGGACCTTCTTCGGCAGTTCACTGAGTGTTTTGATGGGACCCTTAATAACAGTTCCCTCATCTGGTGTGTGCCCATATACCACTTCAGGAATTTCTAGAGAATTTGATACAACTAAAATAACAGTAATACATACAAAATAAAATTCTGTGTATAAAGGAGTATTTTGAAAAAAAATGTTATGGTTAATAGTAACCAATCACATTTACCATGATTTTATCAATTCCATATTTTTTTAAATAAAAGTAAGTATGGAGGTATCAACATTACCACAATTGTAGTCATTTTCATTTATGTAGACATGTAGACATTTTTTTCATGGTCAATAGACATTTCTAACTTATCTTTGGCATAATATTTTGCTGCAAGGTCCCTTAGAGCCACACCGAGTTCTGAGGATTTTTGCTCCTGTTTTGTTTTACTTCTTTTAATTTAGTTGGAGTAATTTTTGTGCTTCTAGCAATGTCCCAAATCTCTTGAAGTAGATTATCTCTTTCCGAGAAAATATCTTCAACTCCTGATCTGAATATGTTTAGGTAGGAATAAAGACAAATTAGATTTGTTTTTTATGTGAAAATATTTACCTGACTCTATTTACAGCATCCTTCTTTTTCCAAATGTCCATTAACTGTATTAAATGTTCTTTTAGCGTTCTGACTGAGAATTCTTTTTTTGTTACTATAGTTATATTTTCTCTCAGTGCCTCCCATTGTTCTGGTTGTTGCAAAACATTCCGAGTTACGACTTGTGTTGCCGAGAGGCGTCGATAGAGCTTGGATGGCCCATATCTGGCTCAGCGGTCTTCGTTCGATTCTGGGAGTTGGATCGGGAGGTAGTACGGGTGTCTACCATCTTCTCAAGGTGTGGTCCTCGGGTTTTTATGTGTAAGGGTACAAATACAGGCAAAAACAATGGCTCGTGTTTGATCTTTATGGAAATATCACAAGCCAATGAGGTTGTATACGTTCAAACTAATACAAGAATAATAAAAGAACAGATATATGGTCTTTATACAAAAATGTGATATAGATAATGTAAGAAATAAACAAAAATGCGAATAAATGAAAGATTGTGTGCACCAATCGAAATATAATATCATACAATAAATGAAAGAACATAGGGTGGTATTTCTTGACTTACGGAAGAGATACCGATACAAGTCTGATGTCTCCTTGACTTACGGAAGGAGAAAAAGACGCAAAGCAATAATAAAATAGCACTAGAAAAATAGCGATGATAAAGTAACAATAATAAGATATGTGCACGTTTCAGACTCAGTGCCTGGGAAGGTTTCCGTAAGAAAACGTGCAAAATAAGAACAAATAAATGAAAGATTGTCAAGCGTCTTTGGGTACGCAAGAATATATCTTTCGACAATAAATGCACTATAAAATGGCAAGTAAATGGGTATGTTCCAGACGCTAAGCCTCGAAGAGGTTTCCGTAAGAAACATACAACAACAAATAAATTATATAAGGAAAGATTGTCAAGCATTTCACTTACGCAAGAATATATTTTTCAACGAAACAAATAGCACAATAAAATGGCAATAAAAAAAGAATATGCGCACGTTCCAAACGCTAAGCCTCGAAGAGGTTTCCGTAAGAACACGTACAAAAACAGAATAAAAGAATAATCATATATATATATATATATATATATATATATATATATATATATATATGCACACAAATATATAGCAAATAATAAGGTACTGAAGAGACTGTCTTGATAAAGACTGTCGATTTCTTACATGACAAGTAGAAAAATGGTATTTTCTCCGTGTATGATCATACGAAATGTCACAGCGAAAATACAACAAAATACATAAAAATGCACAAAAAATCAATAATAACAATATATCAAAAATACAGGTAAAAGCAATAAAAAGTCAGATTCTAGGTGGATGTATAAACACCGTACCTAGAGCCTTCTAATACGAGGGTAAGCTCGAACTGGCCGATTACAGAAAATCCACCTTCTTTTATACACGAAAATTCTTTGTTCCAAAGGACTATGACGTAGGAAAGTGGACTTCCCGTAGAATCGGCCAATGGGAAATTTTAAATTGCTCAAAAGTTGGAATAACCCCTATTCCAACCAATGAACAATTTTTCCCATGTCAGGAGATGTTCCTCGTCCGCTGATTGGTGCGTTAATGAACGCTCCGGAGAACACTTGCCTCAATAAAGCAGATCATGGCCGGCTTTGAACCTGATTCTTTTGTTCAACTTCTGTAAAAACGTAAATATTTTATTATTTAACATCTAAATAGGTAACGAATTACCTAACTCATTTAAAATAGTGCACAAACTAATAGTATGTTTTACTTACCAGAATTTAAAAAACAAACGTTAGATAATAATATAAAATATCTTAATAACTTATATATAATAATTAATAACTTATAAATAACAATATCCTAAGCACAAAAAGTATAAAACTGGTCTAAACAAAATAAGAACACACTTGTTTCTCAAAACAAGCCAAACAACAAACAACATAGATAAAAAGGTTAGCTTGCCAAGTCACAGTTTTTAGTTTCTAAATTTGCATTCTATGAAATATATTTCTTCTTCTTTAAGTGCCGTCTTCGTTCCGAAGTTTGGCTATCATCAAAGCTATGCGTATTTTTGATGCTGCAGATCTAAACAGTTGGTAATTGGTGCAATTGTACCATTCTCTCAAGTTTTTCAACCATGAATGAATTCTTCTTCCTATAGATCTCTTTCCCATTATCTTTCCCTGGATAATCAATTGCAGCAACTGGTATTTATCTCCCCTCATAACATGTCCCAAATATTGTAGTTTGCGCTTTTTAACAGTAAGTATCAGCTCTTTCTCTTTCCGCACTCTCCGCAAAACCTCCATATTTGTTACTTTCTCTGTCCAGGGTATTCTTAATATTCTACGATACATCCACAACTCAAATGCTTCTATCTTTTTGGTATCGATCTTTTTCAATGTCCATGTTTCCATCCCGTAGAGGAGAACTGACATAACGTAACATCTCAAAAGGCTTCTTCAGCTTCCTTGTTCATAAATGCTAACACATTAGCAATTATTTTTCGACTTTTACTATTACCAGTAACTAAACACTAAACTTTTACTAAACACTAATTTAGGTATATCTACTTTCTTATATCACAATTATTTCCTTACCTTTACAGGTTTTAACTTTAACAGAGTTCTGAAAAGAACTTTTGCAGAAAATGAGTAAAACTTAAATAATTAAAATATAATACACAAAAACAAAACGTAAAATCACAACATCACAATAATTTAAATACCGCTAGTAAAAGAAACAATGCAACAATGTACAAATATCTAGCCTATCATTGCATAATGTTTATACACATAACAGTTGTTCTTTATTGAGGCCAAATTGAAGTTCTTTAAGCGCATGCACAATCGCTGAATCTTATAATGGCTTCATCTTAGTAAACCCACCATGTTTGGACATGTACGAACTCATCACTTTATAGCCTCCATAAAATAATTAGTATAGTAAACTGATTACCGTCATCCTTTGGAGATACGTAAACTCATCACCAGCATTTTTGCCCCAAGGCGCTGGTTTCTAATACGGAAGATAGCCTATTATCTGTTACACGTCTCTTTGATGTGTTAAGTTCTCTTTAAGATATAATTGATATCGGGTTTCTTACGGTGTGGCCTATTATACGTATCTTCCAATCTAAACGGTTATGAAACCTGAAAATTCAGTTGCATAAGTTTTCGATAGTGAACTTTATAATGAAAATATTTTTAGTAGAATGTGCTGCTTTAAAATTATAGTGGAAGTGAGGATTTTCTGGGGTACATTGAAATAACAAACGCCATGTTTCATTCGATTGCAACGACTTCAAATTTTTTTTCGATAATCAATATTGGCACCACGCCATACATCGAGTGTTTACAAAAGTTATACAAAGATGGCGCTACATGTATTAAAATACCTTTTTTTGATACATTACAACACCCCCACTTATCAAAAAAAAATCTAAACTTTTAAACCCAAACCTAGCCTAAATTTAGAATTTTTAACATTTTTCAACCGTTTAGTAAGGATGCCAACCAACATTTCATCAGTACTCATGAATACTTCAACTCAATAACATTATTTTGGATAGCCTCTCTGATGAAATGGTGGCCAATGTCAATATGTTTTGTTTTTTCATGGAAAACTGGATTTATGCACAACTTCTAAGCCCCTTGATTATCATTATACAAAACAACTCAATCCAGTCTACCTTGAATTTCCGACAACAAATTCCTCAAGTAAATGGCTTCCTTAGTAGTCTCCCCTAAAGCTACATACTCCGCTTCAGTGCTAGAAAGAGCCACTGATTTCTGTTTAACACTGTTAGACAGAAAGAAACCGCACCACTGGAAAGTTTAAAAACAATACCTGTGTAAGATATTATATCTAACTTATTTGAGGTCCAATCAGCATCAACAAACCCTGTTAAATCCAAATCATCCCTTTTATAAGTCAGACAAATGTCTTTAGTCCTCTTCAATTACCTCAATATCTTTTTAGCACATTTCTAGTGATACTCATTATGACTTTTATTAAATTGTCTCAAAAAACTTACACTATATGCAATATGTGGTCTTTTCAAAACTGCTAAAAACATTAGACTACCAATTAATTTTTTATAAAAAGGATTTTTAACCTGTGCAATTACTTTCCGTAAAACCAAAATTATCTATTGGTGAGCTGACAACATTGCACTCCTCCATATTAAACTTTCTTAATAACTGATCATTATATTAACTCTGGTCAAATCTAATAGTATCTTTATCCCTACGAATCTTCATACCAAGTTACAATTTTAACTGACCTAAGTGTTTAATTTTAAATTTTGAACATAATTCTGCCTTTAATAAATCAGTTTGGACCTTATCATTACTGAAAACTATAAAATCATCAACATATAGAGCCACTACAACTAAACTCTTATTAATTTTTTTAATACAGACACATGACTCATAAATTTATTAAATGCTATGCTAATCAAAATTTCATTCACTTTTTGATACCAGGATCGAGAAGACTGCTTTAATCCATAAATGGCCTTTTTTTAAATGACAACTTTATTTTCATTACCTTTAAGAACATAACATTCTGGTTGACGCATGAACAGTGTTTCTTGCAAGTCACCATTTAAAAAAGCTGACTTCGCGTCCAAGTGAATATCATCTAAATCTAACTTTACAGATAAGGCTAATATCAATCGTAAACTTGAATACCTTATTACAGGAGAAAACGTCTCCTCATAGTCCACACCTTCACGTTGAGTGTACCCCTTAGCCACTAAACGAGCCCGATAACACACCTGATCATCACAATCAACTTTTTTTTTTAAAACCCACTTGCACTCAACCAAAGTTCCACTTTTTGGACTATCGACCAACACCCATGCCTCATTATCCGCAAAATATAGCATTTCTTCATTGGTAGAAGATAATAGCAGATACTATGGTTTAAATGGTTCCTCATCCACTCGCAGACGACCAACAAAAATGAAACCAACCAGGAAGTAGATCTTCTTACCATTTAGAGCATCCCAAATCGTAATGATTTCCAACGTTGAAGGACCACCCACTTTACATGGGAAATAAAACCACAAGCGTTAACAATACTTAATTTAATGATTGATTTTTTACTACACTAAGTTGATATCTAGCCAAGGGTTTGTCATGTAAAGTTCTTTTATGTAAACCGCCCGTCACTGTTCAAGCCACACTAGTCCGATAACACTACACGAACACTGAAACAATTTAAATTATACTAATACTACTTATTATTTTGAACCAAGGATATTTCTGCCGTGCTAACCAAGTAATATGCTACAATTATTACTAAGCGGAGTTATACAGAACTCAAACTAACAAAGAATCGACCCATTGGGTCTTAAACTAAATTTGTAAGTAAAGCGTCCAGCTTGGCTGGTATACAACGTGACACTTTGAATATTACAACGATACTACTCGATTGCCATGCCTAACTACCACTGAGGGGTTTGAGGGGAACTGGTTCTCGCTTTCTAACAGGGAATTAGTCGGAGAATTTACCTAGGTAGATTTTAAGAATTATTAGCTATTTAATGCCAGTGGCGTAGCAACGCTTGGATACATTTCTTACTGAAATTTATCCACTTCATCCATGGCCCTCTTCCATCTGGCCGAGTCTGGTCTGGATAGAGCTTCCGACACACTGGATGGGATATCTTCCAGATCTACTTCCTGCTTTTTATGACATTGAAATGTCACTTAGTCTTTGAAGACCTTAGGCTTCTTGGTTCTGTTGGATCGTCTTGGTGTTCTTGGTATTTCTGGTGTGATCACTTTGTCTGGAACATACTCTGAGTCATTTGAATCATCTGCGAGGTCATCATCCAAAATATCATGATATTCTTCCCCATCTGACAGTCTATTTGAGAATTTATCTGAGTCTGAATCCCCCACTTGAGGTAATACCTCTGCCACTGCAATATCATTGCTTGGTGATCCTAAGAAATCAAAGTTTTTCAGCAGCTTTGGTTTTTCATTAATGACCACAACTCTACTGGTAATTACACTCTTCTTAATGGGATCATAGAGCCTATAGCCCTTCACATTTTGACCATAACCAACCAAGAACATCTTCTCTGCCTTTTTGTCAAACTTCTGCCTTTTTGTTTGGGTATATGAACCATAGAAATGAAGACTTAAGATGAAGAACAGGAGTTACCGATGTAATTTCCCGAATTGCCACACTGAAATGGAACTGGGCTGGACACGTCGCCCGAATCAATGATGAAAGATGGACGGAGAGATTGCTTGAGTAGAGGTCGAGGTTAGACAAAAGAAGTAGAGGAAGACCCCCTACACGATGGACTGACGATCTCAAGAACATGTCAAGAAATTTGATGAAAAGTGTTCAAGACAGAGCACAATGGACAAAAATGAGGGAGGCCTATGTCCAGCAGTGGACGCAAAGTGCTGGGTGATGATGTTGATATGAACCATTGTCTCATTACCAAAGATTCGAACATGACTCACACCTGGCTTTTTACCATAGAAGAGTTCATATGGTGTTCTACCTTTAAGACCTCTGACCACAGACCTGTTCCTTAAGTATGCAGCAGTATTGATGGCTTCAGCCCAAAACTGCTTAGGAAAATCTGCATCGAATAGTAAGCACCTCACCTTCTCTACCAGGGTACGGTTCATTCTCTCCGAAGTACCATTCTGCTCTGGGGTGTAAGGATTTGTTTTTTGATGTGTTATACCATTACTACTTAAAAAGACCTAAAAAATTTGATTTTGTGCCCTTTTTGGTTTTCAATTCGCAATTTAAATTCCTTAAACTTATCTAGAGCTTCACTTTTGTATTTTAAAAAATAAACAAAAACCATCTTGTTCAACTCATCTTCAAGAACCAAAAAATATCTAGATCCTCCGATGGACATCATCTTCATGATTCCATGAGTCTGCTTTCCCTCACAGCACACTTGACACAAATTATGCAAACTTGCCCGCCCTTTATGTTCAAGCCCTCAACTGCTCCGTCCCTCAGTATTCCCAAATCTCTAAATTTGATGTGACCAAAACGTCTGGCCACAAATCACAACAGTCCTGAGCATACATAGAGAACTCCACTGGCTGAGACTTGACAAAATTAAGTCTATAAACTTGATTAATTAAATTAGCTGTAGCCACACTTGTACTTTTACTATTAAAAATCTCACAACCCTTCTGGTTAAAAACAACCTTGTTACCATTTAAAATCAACTGGCTAACTGACAGTAAATTGGTTGTAATATTGGATACACAATAAACATTTTTAACTACAATGTCAAAGTTTTTATTGCTACTTACTGTAGTTAACTCTACTTCTCCAGCACACAACACTCTAATTTTTTCATTGTTGGCTACTAAAATTTCTTTGAGCTGTATATCCTGGGATGCATTTTTTATCCAGTCATTTTTTGTTAAATGCACACTTGCTCCAGAGTCAATATACCAATCTGAATTGTTAAATTCACCATTTAAAAAGACCGCACTAAAAGCACTCTTATCCTCCGGTTTTCTCTGCTGTTTTCGAAAACTCTCAAAATCCCTTTTCAAAACTGGGCACTTGTTTTTGAAATGACCTATTTGTTTACATCTAAAACAAATCACATGTTCTTTATTGTCATATTAAAAAAATGTTATTACTGGTAATAATGTGCAGCTAGCACTCTTAGAATATAGGACCTCGCCGTTATCAGGACTAAATATTTCTCCTTCAGAATTGTTAAATAATAGACTGTTAACAACATTACCAGTATGCAGTAAAATTTTAGAAGACAAGCCTACAGTGGAAAGAAATGAAATAAAGAAAAAAAGGGTACAGATGAATCATTATTATAGACAGGCGAAGGAAAGAGATGGGTTTTATAAGAGACACAGTGTAATGCTTAAGAGAGACAGTGTCTGGGTGCCTGCAGAAATTCTTGACAAACATAAGACTCCCGGGTCCTATATTGTAAAGGATTTCGAAAATAATGAATATAGAAGAAACTCATCATTTATAAAATCTTCTCCATATCCTTTAGTACTCATCCTGAATTTTATCCTAGTTTAGAATTGTCTGTTAGAGAATCTTGTAAAATTATATCTAATACATCACCAGACAAACTTGATAACAATTCCCATAATGATATTAACAGTTCAAGTGGTAGAAGTGAAGAGATTCAACCTCAAACTAGATCAGGTAGGAGATAATCCAGCCTTCTAGATTTAGGTAGTAAAAAGGGAGATGTATGATATAGCTTAGGTTGGTTGGCAGCACTAGGTGAGAAGGCAGGGAGGTCAGACATCAGCTGTCAACAGGTTGACTAGATTAGCATATAAGATACATTATTCATAGGTTATAAGATGAACACGTTGTGAATAGACATAATAAAATATAAAAGTTGATGTGTGTGTGTCATTACATGACCATAATAAACATAATACAGTTTTATCCTACTTGTTTTAGTTAATCTTTCATCACAATTTACAAAATAAATAAGAGCATACACATGCTTGCATCTTTGACTTTTATTATAAATGCATGTACAAGATACTTTAATTACCTTCCTCTTTGCATTTAGCCAAAATTTTGTAACATAAGGTGGTTTGGAAACTGACGTTTGTCGGATAACTGAGGCTTGGATGTAGCTATTATATTCCGAAACATTGCGTACATGTCCTGCATCAACTAAATCGTGGGCATACTGCAAAAACTGACCAAGTCAAATATGATGCTTTCGAGATAATTGATGCTGAATATTTTGTAATTTTATTTGAGTTTATTTCTAAATCAATTTAAAAGGATTTTTCTTTCCAGGTATTAAATGGTTGAAGTTAGTGATTCTAAGTATCTCTAAAGATTGTATTAATCTTTTTGTTTTTTGCAAAAAAAATTGACTTGGTCACTTTTTGATGTAGAAATGTTCTCATATTGACATCATGGCCACAAAATGATAATTATTGATCAATAATAAAACACAAAGAAAATACCTATGTCTAATTTTATTTATTTACAGTGTAAGGCTGAAGTTTCAACTAAAAACATTTACTTTATTTTTTAAATTGGAAAATGATAACAAAAATGTAAAAGTTTCTATACTAGAATTAATCTGACTCCGAATCGGACAAGTAGAACTAATCTAAATCCGAATCGAACAATACTGATGGCTCTGGAGCAACATCTTTTTTTCCACTCTCTGATGGTATTGACTGATACCAAGCATGGAATTCAGAGGGAATTGTTCCTGTCTTACATAATTTTAGAAGATCCTGCTGCTTTTTAAGTTTAGAAATAGGAATTTCTTTAGAGTATAATAGTTGAATTTCTTTTATAGGATTTATGACTCGTTTAGTACGTCCAACTACATTGAACATAAGAAATTCTGGATCACTATAGTTGTACTTAAATAGTATATATTGCGGTTTATCTGCTTCATATCGCATACATTTAATTTTTAGCCAATTAACACGATTTCCGTTTTCATCAATGGTTCTATTTTTAAGAGTATTAGCAGCTAGGGTCTTTATGTCAAGAAAATCATTATACCTTAATTCCTGTACGTTATATGGATCACTTCTTTTGTTTCGGCCTCTTTTGGAGCGTGCCAGTCTAAAAATGTTTAACCAATCATGCATAGTGTATACTGGAACATTCTTTTTAGCATTTTCTATGGCGCTGTGCATGGAATCTACTTCCATATAAGAATGCCCAGATTCCAAAAAAATATGCTGTACAATATTTAAATTGTTGTTTTGTACGATAAATAGAAATAATGCTGCAATAAACTGATTTTTGTTTTGACCGCTACAGGTATCAGAGAACAAACTTATTTCGATAATATTTTGTGGCAAAGATTTTATAAACTTAAGCAGGCATGTACCTATTTCTGAACTGTCCCTTTGACCATTAATTTCAGTCCATGCGTAGTAGTGGGCTTTTTGACTAGCTGCTTCGTAAATTGTGAGATTGTACGCGCATAGCTTTCTACTGTAATACATTGGTGAGACATCTGAAGAAGGTATTTGCAGAACGCTTTGTAAATCAAACGTAACACTTAAAAAACTATTATCAGTCATTGCGCGCTCTTTGTCTGATTTTTTTGCTAAATTTGCTTCGTCTCGTCTTTTAATGTGATTCTGATATTTTTCTTCTAAATCTGCAGCTTTTGTCTTCAAGTAGTTCGTGCATGTTAGGCACTGATCCTTTTTAGGCTTAAAAAAGGACAAATTAAAGTTGGTACCAAAAATGCGACGGTAAGATATTTGAGATGCGTATTCCTTTCCCGTTTTCTTGCAATCTTCCACATATAGTTCGTACATTTTTGCGATAGATAAATTAGAATCTAAATATTCTCGTTTAGTTGATGATCTACAGTAGTGAGATGCCATGGTTGGAAAACTTTGTACATGCGCTTTGATTGACGCTATAATATCAGGTTTGGTTTTATTAGCCGGTTCCTTTTTGCCACGTTTGTCGTTAGCTGCAAAAATATTCCTATATCATTTGCTCCAGAAAATGCCTTATCCACTGGCCCGTGGCTTATACACAAAGTGCGTAGAAAGAAATTCTTGCAAACTCGAATTTTTTTACCCTGGTTTAGGAAATGATAGTACCTACTTGCAGTTTTGAGAGCACCTGTTCCAGAACGAACTCTTCTACAAGTAGGTTCTTTGCTCGCAACACAACAGAGAATATAATTTTTTTGACGATTATAGTCTAATCTCCAAAATTCCGAGCATAACTGGTTTCTGAAATCATCATTAAAACTAAGAGAGCATTTGAATTTACAAGAGTTGCAATTAATCAATTTAGGTTTTTTTGCTGCAATTGCTATTTCTTTTGATTTGTAAGGCAAACTTGACATTCTATTTTTCTTCTTAATATTTCTTTTCCATCGGGAAGGGTTAGCTCTTCTCCAACGACATTCTTGTTTTGATAAGGGTACATCACTATCAGTTGATTCAACATTTGATAAACCATCATCATCACTCGGAATATAGTTATCACTACTGCCGGTAGAAAAATCTGAACCACTATCAACGACCATTTCCTCAAACGTAGGTGACACAGGTATATTACTCACCTCAATAGAGCTATTATGTTCTTCACAATGTTTGGTATTCTCTTTTTCATTATCAGACGTGGTAGTTGAATATCCTTGCATTAGAGTAGTATTGAATGAACCTAATTAAAATATTAGTTTAGGATAAAAAGATCAGTTTTAAAATGTATATTTACCTTCCGTAGTGCTGGTTCCAGCTAACAAAATAGGAATGTGTTGTGATGTTGATTTAGAAGACCATAGTTCTGAAACCGTTACTTATTATTAGTCACCCTAATTTGATCTCATTATTATGTTTTATATTTTAAAACAGCAAAATGATCAACAACAAAAATCTACATAGAATATTAACTTTTTATCAGCGGCATTTACTGTTGATGGTTAGGAAGTGGGGCGATAAATATTATTTTTTAAGAAAAACGTTTATCTGCTAAGAGCTAAGTAATAGATACTTTTATAATTTGTTGTCCTCATCATAACCTCAACATTATTTTCAATAAATATTACGAAATTACAACACTCACCTGCGTTATTTTCATGTGAAGTACTAGCTTCGCCTTCATCTAAACACATTTGTACTTAAAACTTTCCCCTGGACGTCATAATGAAAGATAAACTTAATATTTCCTTTTCCAACACGTAATAATTCAACTAATAAACATACAACGTGTAGGTAAAACTAAAACATCAAAAAGTGACCGAGTCGTAATAGCCAATTGTCGCAGTTCAATGTTGATATGAAATGTGAATCACATTTCATGCAAAAGTGACCAAGTCAACATGATCATTTCTTCCAGTCTATTGATACGCATACCGAGACATAGACATTTGGATGTTATGTGTGTTGCGGCATCGTGCCTTTATATTTTGACTTGGGCACTTTTCCAGGTATTCGATTACGTCTTTCGAGTGACTTGGATTGATAAACGAAAAATCGATAAAAATTGACTTGGTCAGTTTTTGCAGTATACCCACGAAATTTTTGCCGTTTTTTGTGTAACTGGTTGAAATTGGAGTTATAAATCCAGTATAATATCCATTTTGATAAAATTCAAACAAATTGATATATAAGCACTAAGGCCTACGGACACAAAAAATAACGCTGAGTAAAACCAGTAAACAGAATGAAAATGAAAAATGAAAACAAGAGGTAATGGTAACCTTTAATAATTCACATAAACTTCTCCTTTTTCTCAATGGCTTCTTACGTAAGTAGTCATCCAGTCGCAGGAACTTCGCCATAGCCAATTCCGACAAGGGACGCTCAAGATTTCAAAGATGGACGATCACTTATGGAAAATAAAACATTTTGTCACTTGATCTCGAAGCTATAAAACATTTAATATAAATCATTTACACGTGTGTTTTGCCAAAGAAATAGTTGAAGTACATTCTTCAAAGTTCATTTTTTTGTGATTCGAATTTATACATAAAGTAATTTACTCCTAAACCTGAATAAAAATTAAATTAAATATTTGTTTTTTTACAGTACGTCTGAAACACGGGAAGTAAAATTTACTTTATCTCAATTATTTATGTGGTTGTAAGATCGACAGAGATCTTTAGTTGAGGGTGAGGCAGTTTTTGGAGCTGGCTACGTTATAATTTGTAAATTAAAAAAAGAACCCTGGAAGAAGTTGCATTATGTGTGTAAACATCCAATATGAATAGTCTACCTCATGAAATTTTATTAAAAATTCAGTGTGAGGAGGATATTACAACATGGAGCTAAAAATGTTCATGACAGGCTGGTGAATCGGAATGCTGTAAACATGTAGTGGTAACTTTAATTTACATAAATCGGTAAATATTGTATATTATTGATAATAGGTATTGTATTATTGATTGTATATTAATGATATTATTTATTGATACAGGAACAGCAAATGAGAGTTCTGCAGCTCAATTGAAGAGTAAACTTGAGGTGTTAATAAACCCCTTATAGAAGAAATTTATCAATGGAAGAGGCTGGTGGACTTTGTCCCGAAGAAAAGGTATTGTCCAAATATCTAAAATCTTGATATCAGTAGAAAACACTTCAAGATTTTGAGTAAATGAAGTTTTAAAAATGTCTATTTTAAACTCGATGTCTAATTTACATACTTTTTTATTATTCGATTGCAAAATTAATTAACGAGGATAAATGCACCAGTGTCTTTTATTTATATAAGGTTGTATTAAATATTGAAGAAGCCGAAGAAGTGTACTTTGCCACTTTAAGCCAAAGTGGAACCAAATGGTTAGAAGAAAGAAGATTCAAAATAACTGCCTACTTTTGCTACTACTGCTATTTGGTAGCAATTTGCTATGCGGTAGCAATACGTATGCATTTAATAGTCACCTTAACTGGGAGCAAAAAATAAAATCAATATTTGATTCCATATTTAGGGGAAACCCAAATACAAGGTATGAAACGGAACAAGAGGTAAATGCCTTAAAGTTTCACAATGATGTCCATAACTGTGCAGCAAAAAATGGAGGCTTCATTGTTAATCCTCAATTAACATGGGTCGGGTTTAGTCCTGATGGTTTGTTAGACAAAGATGACAAACTTATACGGCTAATTGAAATCAAGTGCACTATATTGGGGAAATCAAAAACTGTTCAAAGCGTTTTAAGGCAATTAACTTATGTAAAAATTGAAAATGTGCAAATGCAATTAAATAAAAAACATCAATATTATGCGCAGGTACAACTAGGAATGGGCATATCAAATTGTGATTTATTTGTCTATTGTTCATATGTTATGGAAATACTATGCGGTCTTATAAGAAATAAGTTGTAGATTAGAAATGAGATTTTTATTGTAGCTAAAAATACAACACTAACTTCTTTGGAGTAACATGTATTATTTTAATATCAGGAAAAGAAAATTGCACTCTGTTATTCCTTAAAACTATGAATTTATAGGGTCTATTATCTACAATTAATTAGCGATGTTTATGAATTTGAGTACAAGAGATTGGACTCAAATAATAATATTCAAATAGCAAATACGGATAACTTCTTGAACGGAGTACGGTCCTGACTAAGGTACAATATACCACGTTTAAAGCCGTTCAAAAATAAAATTATTTTGAATGGTAAATTACCGTTCAAAAATTGTTATTTCATCTGTGCATAAAGCTATAGTGCTACACTAGTACTTACTAATATAGACTGACGTGAGTACTCGAAATTACATTATTATAAACAATATTATCAGAAATATAACCTGCAAAATACAGAAAGATAAAACAAGTTTGGATCTGGATCCGGAACGACGACCAGTTTTCGAACTGGCGACAGAGCCGGACTTGCGGCATCTTAAAATATCATGACTTCAAACGATATTACTTTAAATAACACTACCTCAATCAACATGAATCAAACACAAAGCTCATCGTCTAACTTGTATTCCAGTGTAGTAAACTCTTTTAAACACCCAACAAAAGAACAGGCTATTGCCCTGTCTAGTATGGAAGATACCAAAATTCACGACTACATCATAGCAGTAGGATCACTAGTAGGAACACGTAATGTCATCTTCGCAGTAAGAATTTCTAGCAACCGAATTTGTATTTATCTTTGCTCAAAAAGCACGGCCGACTCACTTCTCCACTCCTACAAGTTTGTAAACATAAAAGAATCACAAATAGAAATAAGAAGATTGATTACTCCAGCCGATAGACTCATAATATCTAATGCATGCCCTACAATTCCTAACAGCATTATAGAAGAAGAACTACAAAAGATGGGTATCATTGCTGTATCTAAGATGACTATCTTAAAAATAGGTATGCCAGAAACAGAATACAGCCATGTCCTCAGTTTTAGAAGGCAAATATTTATCACTCCCCTATAAAATATGTTTATCCCCGATTCTTTTAATATATCACATGACAACACCCTCTATCGTCTGTTCCTTTCCATCGATGGATATAACTGCTGATATTGTAAAACTATTGGTTTCAAAGAAGCAGAATGTCCTCACAGAATTGATCTCACCCAATTAAACCCTTCCCTAGCACCTATCCAACCTAAAACAAAAGACAAATATCGTCCTCTCCAGACATTATTGAAAACAATGCTCAAACTAACACAGAACTTTTTATGCCTCCTACTCTAAACAAACCTAAAAAAATCCAAAAAATCAGATAAAACTTCTCGCGAATAATTCACTCTTTCTCTGGAATCAATAAAGGATAAAATAGAGAACAGACCGCCCGCATTTATTCTAAATTATAATGAGATTTGCGATTTCCTAGAAAACGCATTACATGCCCAACATCCCGAATTAATCTCCAAAATTATTCCAAGGAACCCACTGAATTAATCGATATTCTTAACTTCGTCCATTGTTATATCCACAATTCAAAACTAAAAAACAACATCACCCGTTTAAAGAAGAAACTAAACCCCAATAAAACATCTTCAATTGAAGAGTCCGATAAACCGCACTCCCAGTCGGAAATTTAATGTAAGATTCTTTTATTTTGCAGTGGAACCTTAGTGGGTTTTACACCCATATTAAACAATTAAAACTTTTAATAAATGAACTATCTCCTAAAATACTTTGTCTTCAAGAGACCCATTTTAAAAATACCGATATAAATCTCCGAAATTATCAATGTTTTCTAAAAAATAGAAACGCACACCAAGCCAGTGGCGGCGTTGCTAACTTCACTAGAACAGATATAAAAGCTAAACCAAT
This sequence comes from Diabrotica balteata, assembly GCA_918026665.1. Lineage (NCBI taxonomy): Eukaryota > Metazoa > Arthropoda > Insecta > Coleoptera > Chrysomelidae > Diabrotica > Diabrotica balteata. The sequence continues at coordinate 59,661,698 of OU898284.1, read as the reverse complement.
TGCATTAAGTACTAGTCTTGAAACTGTAGCTGTAACAGTTACTTACCAAAAACATATTAACATTTGCAATATATATCTGACTCATCTCAGCGATCTCGATTTACAAGAATTTAGAAATCTTATAGATCAAATTCAAAACCCAAAAATAATTTTGGGTGATATGAATTGCCATCATCCATGATGGCAATTCATGGAATTCATGAATGGCATGGGGAAGTCATAAAACTGAAAAATTTGGTAATTTATTAAATCATTTCATTGATTCCTCAGACTTAATACTACTAAATAATGAAAAATCGACCCGATTCTTACAACGGCTAATTTTCCGCCATAGATTTGACATTATGTAGCCAATCATTATCAACTTATCTCTTATGGAATACTTTAGAATCACTACACAAGAGTGATTATTTCCCCATTTATGTAACACTTAATAAGTCTCAGTTTCCTAATAATATCATAACAAAGGCTGCCTTAAGTAATATAGGTAAAACTAAACTCTGTAATATACAATCAGTGTGTCTTGGTGGACCAGTGAAATCGCACTAGCTCTATCTATAACAAAACGTGCGTTTAATAAACTTAAAAACGGAAGAAAATTTACTTAATTTTAAAAAACTTAGAGCAAGATCCAGATATCTCATACAAAAGGGAAAGAAATACATGGGAAAATTATGTCTCTTTTATAAATTCATCGACCCCTTCAGCTGTTATTTGGTCTAAAATTCATAAACTCAAAGGTTCCAACTCTTTTAGACAAATAAACTCCTTAACTCATGGTCAAACTCTAATTACTTGTCACAAAGCTATTGCAGAAACATTTACTGATATTTATCAACAAAATTCTAGCAATAATGATATACCTCAGGAAATGTTAACACACAAGGAAACTATAGAATCCTTTATTATCACCATAAACAATACCAATGATCCTTTAAATATCGCTCTTCACTCTTCAAGAATTAGAATTTGCTATTGCTGATTTAAAAAACGCCTCGGCTGGACCAGATGACATACCACCGATATTTATAAAAAAACTTGCCATTTACAGCTAAACTGGTTTACTAGATTTATTTAATACTTGTTTTCTAAAACAATTTGCTGATCTCTGGTCCCAGGCTGTAATAATTCCCATAATCAAGCCAAATAAACCTAAAGATAAGCCCACTTCTTACCGCCCCATCTCGCTTACCTCTATGTATGTGTATGTGTAAAATCTTGGAAAAAATTTTAAACCTTCATGTAGTATGGCACCTGGAAAATACTAATCTCCTTTCCCTTTATCAAAATGGCTTTCGAAGAGGTAGATCGACTTCAAATAACCATGTTACTTTTCAAACCTCAATTAATGAAGCTTTTGCAAACAACCAAAAACTGATTGCTATTTTTTTTGACATAAGCCAAGCTTTTGAGGGAACTTGTAGACACTGCATTTTAAAAAATCTAAGCGATAACGCAATTCAAGGTAACATACTAGCATTTGTAAATAATTTTTTTAATAATCGATCAATAGAAATTAGGATAAATGGCTTTAAAAGCTCAACAAGAATATTAGATAATGGAATCCCTCAAGGTTCCATAATAAGTCCGACACTATTCTTAACTGCTATCAATAGTATTGATGAAATTAGAGCACCAATTAAAGCCAGTCTTTATGCAGACGACATCGTCTTTTATACTAAATCAAACACTATAGAATCGGCAATTAAAATTTTACAAAATTTTTTAACTCGGATTGAAAATTGGATGTTAAAAATTGGGTTAAACTTCTCTACAGAAAAAAACACATTACATAATTTTTAATAAAAACAGATCTCGGTATTCAACGTACCTAACTTTAAATAATTTAGCATTAAAACAATCAGAAGAAGTAAATTTTCTAGGTTTAACTTTTACCAGAACCTTAAATTGAGGACCTTGCTGCAAGAATGGGGCAGCTCCATTTATAGTAACTTTTGGGAAAATAAAAAAAACGTTTTATAAAAATTTACTCATGTATTAATTACAATAAAGCAGTTTAGTTAAAAGCTAATCATATTGGTACACCTGTCAAATTTTTCCTTTATTTATATAAGCTTCCTTTTTCAGAAAAAATGCAAAAAAATTTGGAGCTGCCCCTCTCTTGCACCAAAATGACAAAAAAATGGTATCCATTGTAGTTATTATTGGAAAATAAAGAAAAAGTTACTGCAAAATCTGTTTATTATTATTAAAAATTAACAAAAAAACGTTTTTTTTCTTTTATATTCAAACAGAAAATCAGTCTATTCGTCTGCTTGGTCGTCGTCATCCGTGCCTGAAATCTGAGAAGCATGGTTATCATTACCAATGTCATCACATTTAAGGGATTGGTAAAACTCCATTTCGTTGGCTGGAGCGTAGTTGGTAGCTAACTGCATCACGTCTTTGTACTTGGCCTTTTTTACGGGTATTGATGACTCGTACACCATCAAGTTAGTTTCAACTGAAAGATTATCTTTATTGTCCCTCAAAATGTAGTACGATTCAAAAATAGGAATACCAGTTGTAACAGACACATTAACTGTATCCATGTGGTCATTGCTGTATTCAAAAATCCGGTATTGAGAAATCTTAAACCTCTGTTTTTGAGAATTCATTATAACCTTTTTAAAATGGTTCTCAAAATGACTGCTAAAGTTGAAGATCATATCTTGATGAACCATAATGGGTATGAAATGTTTGGATGTCTGTTGAATAAACTGACAGTATTGTGTAGGAGAGAAAATATAATCTTTTTTTCGTAAAAACTTTTCTATAACACCAAAACAACGGTCACACGGTAGGAAACTGTGCCCTGGTTCAGGAAAACGATGTTGAATATTCTCCAAAGACGTGGTTCTTACAAGAAGATGCAAAAACTGTAGTATCGTTGAATTTTTATTTGGAGCTGCAGCATTATCGGAAAAGAGGTACAGTTGTCTGACATTTTTTGGAAGGATATTTTTTATGTAGTGATAAAGAAAAGAAACAACTTCATTCGGTGATCTTCTAGCGGTTGTTTCATCGTAAATGTAAAAATGAGCTTTGCCGGTTTTGCCCGAATGTATGCAAAAATTGTAGACCCATAGTTGACGTTTGTAGAAGGCTTCGCCCGCCGGAATTTTCGGCAGAGGAAGATTCTGCTGAAAATCAAACGTTAAAATTTCTATGTCGTTATTTTGTTGGCTCAGTTTTGTCTTTTCTTTTAAGTCTGTAAAAAAACGACTTGCTTTAACCTCATGTACTTTCTTTTCAAGTCGTAAATTTTCCTTTTCAGTATCATCAAGAGCTGGATCTTGAAGGCTATTGTGTAATATGTCACATCTTTTGCAGGTGTCTGAACGAGGCGCCCCAAAACTATAATTAAAATTTGCTTTAAAATACCTAAAATAAAAATCGTAGGTTACTTTAGGTTTATAGTTTTTATCAACAACACTTTCCAGTTCATTCACTTGCAAATAAAGTTCATGCAACTTTTTAACATTGAGATCAGGAGACAAATAAAAACGGGACGTTTTCACTCGGCTGTAGTGTGACTCACGTCGTGGAAAACTTTTTATGTGATTATCTACCTTCTGCAGTAAATCTTTTGAAATGCGGTTTTTTCTATTTTTATGTTTACCTTGTTTGCTGTTCGGGGGTGTAATGTTGTTACTGCGCAAAGTTTTAGCAATATTATCCACTCGTTTTTTGGATATCCCGTGTATTGCTACGAATGCACTCCTACAAACTCGTATTTTTTCCATACCCAGCTTAATATAGTACTTGTGAGCACAACTACGCCTCACTCGCTCACCAGTTTTTGCTCGAGTTCTGGCAACATTGCTTGTTGTTATTAAACCACCCAAGTAGATAGTTTGAATCTGTTTGTCTCCTATTTCATTAAAGTTTTCTAAAACTACTTGCCTCTGTTCTTCGTTCACCTTTTCAAAACATTTAAACTTACATTCACAATTAGGTCCAGTTTGCCTAGGTCCCACACTACTACCTTTCCAGTTATCATAACTTTTTCCTTCTGCAATACACTTTTTCTTAATGTTCCGTTTCCACTTAGCTGGATCAACACTTTTTCTATTCTTCGCAAACGAAACACTCTGAACCTCGTTTTGAACTGTATTGACTGGAAGCTTGTGTTTTTTTACACGCCTTCTTTTCACTGAAGGCCCTGCTTCATCAGGATCAGAGCTTTTTTCCGATTCGGATGGATTATACAGATCAGACGAACCTCCACTAAACAGACTAACATTATCAAAATCAGATTCTGTACCACTCATGATACAAATAAATAATAAAAAACACTTAAAAACAAATAAACAGTTGTATAGAAACACACGTGGTCAACTTTCGTAAAATGCACTGGGAGAATACGTTAGACCGTTAGAGCAATGGACTTCAATCGACTGAATCATAGACTGAATACTAAAAACTTCCGTTAAATTCATTCGAGGCCAAGTTAACGGTTACAGCCGAAGCGTCTCGATGTTTGGCGAAAGAAGGGGGCAGCTCCGGAGCTGCATCCGTCTTGCAGCAAACAATTTCGGAGGCAGGTACATAAACAGTTATAGGTTTACCATTTATAAATGGATCTGATTCTTTCTTGCACCAATCGAGTCACCTAATTATTTTACATAATATTCATATATACACTAAAATTTGACCAAAAATGGAGCTGCCCCCTTCTTACAGCAAGGTCCTCAATTGGAACTTGCATATCAATAATCTACATCATTTCTGTCAATCTAGCTTAAATATATTCAAAATTATGTCTAATCAAGTTTAGGATGCAAATACTAAAATATTAATAAACTTATATAAATCACTCATTAGGAGTAAGTTAGATTATGGTTGCATTTGTTATAACTCCGCAAGCAAAACTACCTTAAAAAAGCTTAACGGTATTCAATCTACAGCTTTGAGATTGGCACTTGGTGCATTTAGAACTAGTCTCACTAGTAGTTTACAAGTTCTAGCTAATGAGCCACCTCTGAACATAAGGCGACAACAATTATCACTAAACTATATTTCCAAAATTTCAATTCAAAAACAACATCCTCTTTTCTCTCAAATTTTCCACCCTGGCATCCTCTCTTTTAAAAGACAACAAACTGTATTCCTCTAATAGAAAGAATAAAAGTCACAAATTTTAACATGGATCAACTTAGCCTATTGCTATGTACAAATACAATCTCTCCTCCATGGACAAGCCGCCTACTTACCATTGACCTAACACTAAGAAAAGTATCACAAATCATATACAAACTTCTCGATAATTAAACAATTTTTTGCAGAAATCATAGCTCGATACCTCAACTACTTGCAAATCTTTATCGACGCCTCTAAAACCCCAGATGAACATGCTGCTGCTTACTATTCTATTAAAGAAAACTCATACAGCATACACTTACCTACAAATTGTAGTATACTCACAGGCGAAACCACAGCTATATTAAAAGCCTTAACTTTGTTCAAAACGAGTAACACGATGAAGTGCGTCATCATTACAGATTCACTTAATGCTTTATTGAATCTGGGGAAATGAAAAAGTAGATCAACTAGCAACTACAGCCGCATCAACTTAAAAGATATTACAAAAATTACAAAATATCCTTATAGTGACATGAAACATCTGATAAAAGATCATTGCAATAATATTTGGCAAAATTTACGGGGAAAATTTAGTAACCAAATTAAATCCAATATGCCCAAAGGTGAACAGCTCTTTAAATAACCCCACAAGTAGATGAGATCAAGTAATTATAAACCCTTTAAGAATTGGTTATACTACTGTCACACACAAATTTTTAATCAGTAAAGATCCACCGCCAATTTGCAATAACTGCTCCACTTCATTGACAGTGAAACACGTCCTCTTGATTGCCCATGTTTCCAAAATTAAAGAAGAATGCATGGAATTTCAGACGACCTCAAATCCATCTTGACAGATCAAAATTTAAATATATTAAATTATTTAAGAGATATAAAATTGTATTATACTATATGATGTATATAATCGGATTAAAACTATTGTGTTTGTCATTCCACTTATAACCATGCGTAGTTGATGTGGTATAAGTGTTTTAAATAAATAAAAAAAACTTATCCAACAAAGAGAAACTTATTTATTTTAAATAGGAAAAGTATTTATGAAGAGTATTGATTCTGATTCCTAACAACGAATATTATTAGTGATTTAAACATGAGAAACTTTTCATAATTGTAAATAACATATACCAGGTGACTAAAAACTATATAAAAATACATAAATATTTACATTAAAGGTCGATTCAGACACATCAGTCACGTCTCGTCACGGTCCTGACGCCGAACCGAACAATCCGTCATACAAAATATTCTTTAATAGAAATATGGCGCTGGCATTCACATTCATCAGTTGACGAACAGTTTGCCAGCTATCAGATAGTTGATAGTTCTGTGACCAAACAGGACCGGTTCGGCGCCCAGACTGTGACGGGACTGATGTGTCTGAATCGACCTTTATTATCTTACATATGAGTAGGTAGGTACATTACACATATACTTTTTTTACGATAAGAATGTGATGACGTCACACAACGATCAGGTGCATCGTTGCCAAACTATTTTTCCATTTCTTATATTCTTCTTAAACACATATAACCTAACTTTTCATTTACTTCTTTTAAAAACAAGTTGATCACTTTTGATGATTCGCGCCTTAGCTTCCGAAGTGTGAACAACTCCATCTCCCTCACAATCTACTATAGCTTACACAACTACACAACTATAGCTTGTAGTTATAGAACTAGTTTATTTATGCGTACTTGGGTAAAGGTAAGCTTATTATAAGTTTGTATTAGAGTAGAACTTTTGTAACCTACTATTTTAATCTTTCTTTCCTCCTATATATTAATTTGCTTCAAAATTATATCCTGGAAGACCTGAGTGGCCTTTCTTAAACATGGACGAGGAAAAGGGGGGTCCAGACCCCCCGGCTCCCGTTATAAGTAAAGTGATTGAAAACAGTTATGCTAATAATGATATTGGACCTTTCATTGTGTACCTGGAATCAACAACGTTTCAGGAGTCAACGTGGGCTCATGCAGCACTTTAAAAATTGCCAGAGACATTTTCAATTTAAACCTCAAAGATTTAAAAAAAGTAAACAGTAAAGGCCTCAACCGCGTAGCAGTAGAATTTACCAACCCCTATGCAGCCAATGCATTTGTGAAAAATGAAAAACTAATTAAGGAAGGGTATGAAATATATATCCCCTACAATTTTGTTACTTGTAAAGACGCCAGATAGACGCCAACATTTCAGAAAAAGAACTTTTAGAATTGTATAAATTGTATACGCATTTTAAATTAGCGCGCCACTTCCCACCACTCATTTTTGTAATGTATAGCATATCCGTGGTTTGGACGTGTGCCGTGCTGGTGCGATCATATATTCAAGATGGCGATTAAATCAAGAATGTGTAACAACGTGTGTCAATAAAGTTCATTTAGTGTAACAGTTTCTCAATTCAATGCATATTTACTTAAGTGTTCTCACCCCCCTACATGGTCCTTCGTCGCTGGGTATATTATTTATTAAATTTCTGTGTTAATAAGTAATATTACAATTATTATCAAAATTACCAGAAGAACAAAAGTGAATTCAACCGTTACAGTCGACCGAGTGAAGTGTTGCCAGAAGTTCTTCATCAAGTATTCTGCCGCCGAATTGGTCAACTATATTCAACAACTTTACCGACAGTCCCGTCAATTCCAGTGTTTACAGTCGTTCAAATAGAAGTACTGATAAAACGTCAATTAACTCGTCCGCTACCTCAACTGGTCAACTATTAGTTACAGTCCAATCGTATTTCGAGTGAGTATCCTTATCCTTATACTAATTTCAAAACCTGTATTTAGATAATATAACCTTTCTTTTCCATTCGTACATTTCGACCTTGAGCAAGCAATAAAATCACCAATTTTAACTAGGTACCCAAAATAATATCAGGTTTCATTTTCATAGTATACGATAAAATAAACGAGTTTTATGTTGACTAGCCCTTTTAATCAGGTTTAAAAATATCAATTCTGTTTCGTACGTGACTTTTAAATAAAAGAAGTATTTAATTTTTAAAGCATATGATCTCATAACTTTTTATTATAAATGTTTTAGTTAATTCTTAAGATATTAAAGATTAATTTCAGTCAATATATTTAATTCATTTTAGTTCATTATGGATGTTAATGTTGAGAAATTACGTAAAACTCGAGGTTCAATCAAAGCACGGTTGACAGTTTTTACAAAATTCGTTGAAAAATGTATTGACTCTAAGTCTGAAATAACTCCGATTGAATTGCAAGATAGACTGCACAGATCTGAAAGCATTCTTTTACAGTTTGAAGACATACAATTTCAAATAGAGTCGTGTTTAGATGAAATTTCAGAGGAAGAATTAAACTACCGCGAGGATTTCGAAAACGCATATTTCAAAGCAAGCACTGCCGCAAAACAACTAATTGAGGATGCTAACCAAAATGTTTCAATTTCTCATTCTTCTAATGCTCATTCTTCAGGAGTTACATTGCCCTCAATCCAGTTGCCAAAATTTACGGGTTGCTTTGAGAATTGGCTTGAGTTTCATGATTCCTTTAATTCAATCATAATTCAGAATCAAAACATATCAGATATTCAAAAGTTTCATTATCTGAAATCGTGCCTTTCGGATAACGCTGAAAAGGTCATTACGTCGCTTACAGTTTCGTCTTCAAATTTCATAGTCGCTTGGAAACTTCTCTGTGATAGATTCGCAAACAAGCAGCTACTTATTCATAATCACATAAAATCTATATTTGGGTTAATAAACATCAAAGAAAATTCATCTTCTTCACTCCGTTATCTAATTGACACCATTACAAGCAATCTTCGATCTCTGCAGTCACTAAATCAACCGGTGGAGAAATGGGATGCATTATTAACATATATTGTAATGGAGAGGGTTGATTCGGAGACAGCACGTGATTGGGAAAAAACTAATCTTAGTGATCCCTCTTTCAATGATTTCTTGGAGTTTCTTAAGGCGAAAGCTGATATATTACAAAAGGTGGAGCAGTCTGTGGACCACAGGCGCTCTTCCAGTTCGATATCGGGTTCTAAATTTAAATCAACAAGTAGCCGCTCTTTTGTTAGCAATAATTCTTCTCTATCATCGTGCATTATGTGCAAAGGTCAACACAAGATTATACAATGTAGTCTTTTCTTAAAACTCAATGTACAAGCTCGTATGGAGGAAGCAAAGAAACATTCTCTTTGTTTCAACTGCTTATACAGTGGTCATCAAAGCAATTCGTGTAAATGTGGTAAATGTAAAAAGTGCCACAAAAAGCATCATACATTATTGCACTTTGAATCAGTTGAAAATCCTAGTCCTGAACCAGGTACTAGTTTAAATTCTCATTCTCTTTCAAGCACCGTTCACAGGGAAGGTGTTTTGCTGTCAACTGTCCGAGTCCAAGTGCTTGACGAACTAGAAAACACACACATTTTCAGAGCTCTGCTCGACAGTGGCAGTCAGTCAAATTTTGTAACAGACAGGCTTCTAAATAAATTAGGTCTGCCTAAAAATAAAGCAAAAATCTCCGTTATCGGTATTGGTGAAGTGTCTTCTAATGTTCAATTCAAAACTAATATCTACATAAAGTCGCTTCACTCTACTTATGAATCTTCAATGTCATGTTTAGTCGTTGACAACATATGTGATACGATTCCAAGTTACCGTCTTGATACTTCAGCCTTTCATATTCCTTCTAATATTCAGTTGTCGGATCCAAACTATGGTATCCCATCTGATATTGATATTCTTATCGGTGCAAGTCACTTTTGGAATCTGCTATGTGTTGGTCAAGTAAAATTAGGTCCGAACAATCCAATACTTCAGAAAACAAAACTAGGATGGATAATTTCCGGCCCCATATCTCACTCTTTTACTTCGAAGAGTATGTGTAACTTTTCACACAATAAAGAATGCCCTGACTTAACTCGGTTTTGGGAAATTGAAGAGCGTTATACTCTTAAACTTCTTTCAGTAGAAGAAATAAATTGTCAAACATATTTCAAAAACAGTTTTCAAAGGAACGAAGAAGGTAGATTCGTTGTATCACTACCTTTAAAGGATTCTCCTTTCAAACTTGGAAATTCTATTCAAGCTGCTACTAGACGTTTCTATAGTCTAGAGCGCAAACTTCAAGCTAATGTTCTTCTCAAAGAAAGATATGTTAATTTTATGAACGAATATTTGTCTTTAGGGCATATGTCACAATGTACTTCGGCTGATACAGCTGAACCAAATTTTTATCTTCCTCACCATGGAGTAATTAAAGAGGAGAGCCTGACCACTAAACTCAGGGTAGTTTTCAATGGTTCTTTTCCCTCTTCATCAGGAATCTCCATCAATGACCTACAAATGGTAGGACCGTCATTTCAAGACGATCTTGTATCTATATTATTAAGATTTCGTCAACATTCTTATGTTGTCACTGCAGATGTTGCTAAAATGTACCGGCAAGTTTTAGTGAACCCATCGCAACGTTGCTTGCAGAAAATTCTATGGTGAGCTGAGCCTTCTCAACCACTTTGCTCTTATGAACTCAACACAGTTACGTATGGCACAGCTGCTGCTTCCTTTCTGTCAACTCGTTGTCTTCGTCAATTATCCCTTGATTCCGTGAATGAATATCCAGACATACCTTGATTCCGTGAATGAATATCCAGAGGCTTCCAAAGTTATTGGCCATGACTTTTACGTCGATGACCTGTTAACAGGTTCGGAGTCTGCTGATAGTTTATCCAGAATCTGCCTTGAAGTTTCGTCTATTTTAGAATCTGGATGCTTTCCATTACGTAAATGGGTCTCAAATGAACCGAAAATTCTTCAAAATCTGCATAACTTAAACTCTCCGGACATATTACTATCCTTAGGTTCTAATGAAAACACAAAGACTTTAGGTCTTCAGTGGTGTCCAAAGTCTGATCTTTTATCTTATAGAGTGGATTGTACATCTTTGCTGAATACTGTGTCTAAAAGATCCATCCTTTCTGGAATTGCTCAAATTTTTGACCCTCTAGGACTTCTCAGTCAAGTTGTCATTACCGTCAAAATTTTAATGCAGCAATTATGGCTTGAAAAATTAGATTGGGACTAATCTGTTCCTCTCGATATTCATACTAAGTGGTTACATTTTCGTGACAATTTATTTCATTTAAATGACTTAAGTATTCCCAGACATACTATTCTAAAGAATTCTATTCATCGAGAGATTCACGGTTTCTCTGATGCTAGTGAATCAGCGTATGGTGCTTTAATATATATTAGATGTGTCGATAATCACGGTTATACATCAGTCAATCTACTGTGTGCTAAATCCAGGGTAGCACCTCTAAAGAAAATCTCTGTTCCACGTCTGGAACTCTGTGGTGCCCTTATTTTATCACAGCTTGTGGATAAAGTAAACCAATCCCTTAATATCGATTTTCATGAGAGATTTTTCTGGACAGATTCAACTATTTTCTTAGGTTGGATCAAAACTCCCTCTCACTTGCTTAAAACCTTTGTGGGTAATCGTGTTTCCGAAATACAGTCTAAAACCAACATTGCAAATTGGAGACACATCGGTACAACTGACAATCCAGCTGATCTTCTGTCTCGGGGTATCAACCCTGGTCTTCTTAGTTCATGTGATATGTGGTGGCATGGCCCAACATTCTTAGTGGGTGCTGAAGATGGTTGGCCTGCTCGTCAGTTTATTTTTCCTAAAGTTCTTCCTGAAACTAAATCTTTGACTAAATCTCTGGTTTTAGTTAACCCTTTTAAATTTCAATTTGAGAGATTCTCAAGTTTAACCAAGCTTACGAGGTTGGTGGCCTATTGGTTAAGATTTAGGCACAATGCTCTGGTTGGTGACACCTCTCTTAGGTGGACTGGTTCCCTTACTTCAGTAGAATTACGTTCATCCATTCAGTGTTTGACCAAATTAGTTCAATTAGAAAGTTTCGCTGATGAAATTTCTCGTTTAAAGGAAGGAAAATTGATTTCTTCCAAAAGCAAGCTTATCAGCCTTAATCCTTTCTTAGATGAAGCAGGTGTAATAAGAGTAGGAGGCAGATTACGTCATTCTCATTTTGATTTCGATAAGAAACACCCCATGTTACTACCTGCGCGTCACCCGTTTACGACTTTGGTGTTCCGGTCAACCCATTTTCGACTTTTTCATGCTGGCCCTCAGCATCTTCTTTCTGTGGTTAGAGAAACCTTTTGGCCCATTAACGGTAAAAGTGCTGCAAAACAAACAGTTCATCAATGCGTACGGTGTTTTCGTATGAAGCCTACTCAAATATTTCCAATAATGGGAGATCTTCCAGCCGCACGTGTTACTCCAACTCTTCCCTTTATTGTGACAGGAGTTGACTATGCTGGCCCATTTGTCCTTAAAACTAAACGAGGGCGAAACTCATCCTCTTACAAGGCATATGTTTGTCTATTTGTGTGTCTAGCTGTAAAAGCAATTCATTTGGAGCTTGTCACGGATTTAACAGCTCAGTCTTTTTTAGACGTATTAAAGCGATTTATTGCTAGGCGAGGAAAACCCGCACAAATTATGTCTGATAACGGTACAAATTTTGTTGGTTCCAACAATAAGTTACAAGAGTTAGGTAAATTTCTCAAAATTAATCATGCTCATATATCTGATATTTGTGCAAACAATGATATACATTGGCAGTTTATACCTGCCCATTCGCCTCATTTCGGAGGCCTATGGGAGGCTGGAATAAAATCTATGAAGGCACATCTAGTACGTGTAATGTCAGAATCTAAACTAACTTACGAAGACTTTTCTACAATACTTGCTCAGGTTGAAGGAATCCTTAATTCCCGGCCTCTAAGTCCTATGTCTTCTGATCCCTCTGACCTTTCTCCCATCACACCTGCTCACTTGGACGGTCGATGGAATCCGTGCCAGAAATTGATGTCACTCGTATATCGCCAAATAGACTCTCATCATTTCAACGACTTCAGCAACTTCAACAGCACTTCTGGCAACGCTGGTCTCTGGAGTACGTTTCTGAGCTGCAGCAACGACAAAAGTGGAAGCAGAATCAGTCAAATATACAAATTGGAACTCTGGTTCTAATTAAAGATCGGTGTTTGCCTCCATTGAACTGGTCTATGGGACGTGTTGCAGTATTGCATTCTGGCCCAAATGGTGTGGTCGGAGTGGTTACCGTTCGAACTGTCAAGGGACTATTGAAAAGAACTGTCGTAAATCTATGTCCCCTTCCAAGTGATGTTCAAGTGAATAAACATTGACAATATTTTTTAAGTGTTCTAATTTTTAAGTATGTTTATGTTCTTTATTTAATATTTAGTAAAAAAAATACTTTATTTGAAAGCTTGCCCTTTCAAGGTGGGGAGCATGTATAAATTGTATACGCATTTTAAATTAGCGCGCCACTTCCCACCACTCATTTTTGTAATGTATAGCATATCCGTGGTGTGGACGTGTGCCGTGCTGGTGCGATCATATATTCAAGATGGCGATTAACTCAAGAATGTGTAACAACGTGTGTCAATAAAGTTCATTTAGTGTAACAGTTTCTCAATTCAATGCATATTTACTTAAGTGTTCTCACCCCCCTACAAGAATGTTGTATAGAAAGTAACAAAATAAAAGTAATCAGTATAAAAAGAATGAATAGAAGGGTAAAGAAAGAAAGTGAAACAAAATATGAACCTACAAGAACAATATTGATTACATTTAAGGGAATAACAATGCCGAAACTTGTCTACTTTTATAATATGGCCAGACTAGTAACCACATACATAGCACCAGTCACACAGTGCTGTAACTGCCTAAGATACGGACATACAAGACCAAACTGCAAGGGAAAGGAAAGGTGCTATAACTGTGGGGAAAACACTCACACAGAGGAGTGTGAAACCAAATGTTTCTACTGCAAAAAGGCACACAAATCCACAGACAACATCTGTGCCGAATACAATAGACAAAAAAACATCAAAGAACTAATGGCATTTGAGAACCTAACATTTTTTGAGGCAAACGAAGCAATACCAAAGACATACTTACCCCAAAACAAATTCGTCTACAATGCAGTAGACTTCCCAAGCTTAAAATCAAAAAATAATACAGAAGGGACCTCTAATAATAATAAAACAAGCAATACCATAGATCCTTCTCAAAGAAGTGTACACAATTTCAGAAGTTCTGCAGTGAAAAGATCCTTTCAACAAGCAGTGTTAAACACCGAAAGTAAAAGAAGGGCAGTGCAGAAGGGATACAACAAAAAATAACATGAAGAATGCCTAAACTATCCTAATTCCAGACCAGAAAAATGCAGTTCTCCACATGCATACCAAGCACCATCAGAACCTTCAACTTCAAACTATGACAATAGATCATACGAAACAAATACAAACCAAGCCTGGCAATCCAGTGCATTTCAAAATAATAGACAATCAAGCATTGCTTCCCCAGAAGACCCCTTTAAATCTTTTCTAAATTACCTACAAAACACATCAACAGAAAACCTATCAATAATCAAAAACATAATATGTTCAAGACGAACATAGAAGAAATTACAGAATGTAACATACACTCAGACTCCGAATACTAATCCCTTTATAAGATAAATATAACAAAAAACAATCTAGACTAATTACAACACACTATAATATATCAATCTACATGGATCCAAAAACCAAATTAAAAATCATACAGTGGAATATTAGAAGCATTAGAGCAAATAGGGAAAACCTCACCAACTTAATCCAGAAAGAGGATCCCGACATTGTTGTATTAAACGAAACTTGGCTTCAACAAAGCTCCAAATTTACATTAAGAGGCTTTAACATAGTCAGGCAAGACAGAGACGATGGATATGGAGGAGTGGCTACCTGTATAAAAAAATCTATTATATTCTCTGTTTCCAAAAAATATAACTCGGATCAAATCCAATACATTTCGACAAAAATTGGTAATTTGCAGCTAATAAACATCTATTCAAAAACAAACAATGCCATTACTGAATCTCTCCTAAATTCTTTGATAGAATCAACACAAACTGAAAACTTAATTATAATAGGTGATATGAACCCACACCATCCTTTATGGGATAAGAGCCCTCCAAACAATGGTGGAAAGAACATTTATGACTTCTCATTCAATAAAGAACTCATAATCTTAAATTATGGATCAGCTACACTGCTTCAACCCCCGAACAACAATCTCAGTGCAGTGGATTTAGCCATGGTCACCAGTAACATCGCATTACTGTGTACATGGAGTATGATCCAAGATTGTGGGAACAGTAACCACTTTCCAACCCTCATAAATATAAACTCTCCAGCAAACAACAAACTTAGCATACAACATCTGAATGTATACAAAATGAGAAATACACCAAAAGCAGACTGGCACGCATTTCAGACCAACATGAAATCAGAACTCGAAACAGCAGAGAATCCTAACTATGATGAGTTCTTTAACTTGATCAATCAAGTAGCTGACATCACAATACCCTTCAAAACAGTAGGAAATCAGACCAAACCCTACAACCCCTGGTGGGATGAGGAATGTTCCAGTTGGGTCAAGACTCGCAAAGAGGCAATAAAAATGTTTAACCAATGTCCAACGATAGAAAATTACATAAAAACCAAACACATAACAGCTCAAACTAGAAAAAACCTTAGAGCTAAAAAGAAAAAAAAGTTTATCTCTTTCTGTGAGTCGCTAAACAAAGAATCCAACACCACCTATGTTTGGAACAAAATAAAAAAATTCTCGAACCGCCACCACAATGGCCAATCATTCCATAACCTTTCGGATAACGTCAAGTTGGAAATACTACAAAACATGGTTGCAGTTTCCATCGATCCTGATTTTGAACTGGAAACGTCACACCACAAAGCAGCACCAATTACAGTTAATGAACTAAACAATGCCCTGAACAACAAAAAATCCTCAGCACCGGGCATAGACGAAATCTCTTACTCAATGCTAACAAACTTACCCATGAAAGCCAAACAACTCCTCACAAAATATTATAATGAATGCTTAGAGGATGGCCCCCTTCCTGAAGATTGGAAATGCTATAATGTAGTTAACATCCTTAAACCTCAAAGTAACCCCCTTGTAGCTGGTAGTTTTAGACCTATTGTATTATCATCATGCATCCTTAAAACATTAGAAATTGTAATTAAAAATAGATTAGAATGGTACTTAGAACATAATTGCTTTTTCAAAAACTCCCAAACAGGATTTAGAAGGGGTAGAGGCACAGCCGACAACCTAGCAATGATCCATTCCACAATTGTGGAAGCATTTGAAAATAATCAGTGCATCTTAGCCATATTCCTTGACATTAAAGCGGCATATGACAATGTCAACATATACAAGTTGTACAACAAACTAAAAACACAAAATATTCCTCCAGCAATAAATAATCTCATTAACAGAATTCTACAGAATAGACTACTTTATTCTAGATCCACGAACGGAGAGCTGAAACTCTCTTTTGTATTATATGAGCACATGAATCATCCCACCATGGAATGTGATATTTGTTGTTATAAGAGGAGGTCCAAGGAATTGATGTGTCTGCCACTGATGATATATATTCGATAAAATTTTCATAGTCCTCAATTGGAAACGATGAGAAAATACACTCTAGTTTTTCATGGAAAGAAACCCAATCAGCCTTTTTGAAATTTCTTCTTTTAGAAACCTGATTAAAGTCCTGTGTTGGGATACTGACATAGCATAGAATGGGAAAATGATCACTAGATCCTGTATCTGGAATGGTGGTCCATCCACTAATTTTGGGTGCCACATCTATCGAAGCCAATGATAAGTCAACTACTGATTTGCTGCTACCAGGACGAACCAATCTTGTTGGAGAACCATCATTAAGAAAAATTAACTTAAGATCTTCTGCAGTTTGCAAAATATTTCTGCCATTAACACTATCTCTTGAGTTTCCCCATGCTCTATGATTACAATTTAAATCACCCATGATCAGTAGAGGTTTGTTAATCGAGTTGACCAAAGACCAGCATTTGGAAATGAGATTGTCCAAAGGACAATATATATTTAAATTATACTTGGGTAAAAAGGTGAGTTGAAATTGAACATCTGAATTAAAACCAGGATTGTTAATATGAATATCCCGAAAATCTATATTGTATTTGATAAGGGTAATTAAGCCCCCATATCCATCACCTCGATCCTTTCTGATAATGTGATACCCTCTGCATCTAATTGTATGTTGGTTAGAGAGCCAAGACTCACTAATGAGGACAATATCAGGGTTATAGTCTTTAATAAGGACTTTTAAGTTATCAACATTGGTATTATAAGATCTTATATTCCATTGTATAATAGTTAGTGGGGCGTGATGATTGAAAATATAAATTGTTAAAAACATGTATGTACCAGGTCAAGACGAGAGGGGAATTAGTATTCTGAATCCTCAGATCCAGATACCTTCATCCCTCCTCGTTCCTAACTAGTACTTATAGCATTATGTGATACACTTTTGTTTTTATGATTACCAATCTCTACATTTAATCCACCATGATCCTTAGGAGAAGTATAATTTTTATTAATCAATTCACCAATAAATCTCATAACCAAATCCTTGTGATCTTGATTGAGCATTAATATAGCCTGATTTAAGTCTCTTTGGGTCTGAGAATTATTTATAAAGTGACTAGGAGATTCTTTGGGGGATCTCCCATTAGGATTGTTCAATACTTTAGGATGAAAACTTTGATCAAAGCCTACATTTAATGTTCTTTTCTTTTTTGATGGAGTAGATTTTGTAATCTGACTGTAGGAAGCAGAATTTGAAGACAGGGATGTAGCAACTGATCTCCTCTCTTGAATTGAAATACTATTTGCAGAGGATGGATTAGTTACAAGATTAGGAAAATCCTTAATGTTCAACTTTGGGCTAGATGTTTCCCTTGGAATGTTTTGGTTAGCTTCATAATATGATAAGTTGGCAAATGACATAAGTTCTTTAATACTCTAGAATCATGATTTGCTGTTTTGATTTGTACCACATGTAACACATCTGTTTTTCCCCTTGCATTGAGAAAGAGAATGCCCATTTAAAAGACAATTATGACATTGGAGAACTGGACTAACAAAGGGTATCACCTTCATAGGCAGACCATAAATTTCAATTTCTTTAGGGATATTCCTTTCAGAAAAAGTTAAACAAATAGTACCTTTAGGGATGAAAGTGGTTTCTGAATTATTTTGCATAACCCTTCTATTCATTCTTTTAACAGAAATAACTTTACAAAAGGGTAGATTAGTAGAAGTTGACATTTTAATTTCCTTTTCTGACAAAGATTTAAAAACTCCCCTAACAATTTTACAAGAGATAAGATGAGTGGGAATGAAAACCTCATAACCTAATTCTTCCCAGTCCTTCATAAGGATAAACGAATTGGCAGATTGTCTGTCCTTGAATACTACCCCAACTCTATTTTTTCCCTTTCTATCAAACTTAGCAATATCTTTCAGTTTTAAATTAAAGATAGTCTTAGCAATACTTAGGACATGATAGTTACCCACATTACTATTTTTACCCTGAACAAAGACCTCAAAGGGCCCCAAATCTGATTCAGAATATAAACTTTTTTGCTTAATGTTTACATTCTCTATAGCATTCTTTTTAGGCAGATTTTGACTTATATTAGGGTCGGGATCTGGTGGCCGGTCGGGAGGAATTTCTTCCTCCATAATGGCGAACGTTAACAAAGTTTAAATCTACCAAAACGTTTAAATGTGGTTTGACTATATAGAAGATTAAGAAATATGTAAAGGAATAGGATCACAAAGAAAATGTTAGTAGGGCTCTTACTTGTATTTTTCTACCTTCCACCATCAAACTTAAAAAAAAACCAACCTGGAATAACAATTATCCAAGTTTTAATTTCTAATTCAAAATAAGCGCAAATTCGTAAAATATACTGTACTTAAATTACAAAAATGAGCAGAAAACTTTGAAAATCAAGATCACTTTTGATTTACAAATTGTAAATGTTTAACACACATAACCTAACTTTTCGTTGTTTTCTTTTAACACTTGTGTTAAATTGTAAATTTTTAACTATAAATAATTTATACCCATCTTTTATAACTAATGTTTTATATCTTCCTAAAAATGAAGTTTTATCGGGTACAAATTTATGGTTCCGATTATTTTTAAAACAAACATGATTATACCATATTCATTTAACAGAAAAGTAGCGATCAACAAAAGCATGCACAGAACACGCGAAACCTGATGTTTATTTAATTGTACAGGGTTGTATTAAGATTCTAGCAGTCTATAACATCTGAATTTAAAATGAATTAATTTATAATTTTTAGGATTACTGTTAAAATAATAGTAATCAATGATTATATAAGAAGTATATTAGTTTTTATAAACTGTCATTTACACATCATTAGTTAATTGTGGTATTAGTCAAAAGGCAAAAAATAGAATTTTATACATTTTAGATACATTTTACGCTTTCTATACATTTTACGCTTAAGATTAATATTTGGAAATAAGTAATAATATTATCATTAATGATATACAAAGAGACCTCTTCTTGTGTAAAAGTTGGGGAAAATATTTATACATATATTATTAGGTAGTATTGCATAGGCAACAACGCACAAACGAACATACTTTGCGGATGTAAAACGAAAGGTTTTCTTTAAAAATTATGAAAAACTTTTTACTATTACATATAAGTATTACCGAATTACGAAAAATAAGTACTGGAAAACTACATAGGTACAATGAGTAAAATGGGTTACAGTTTTTCATTTTTGAAATATTCCATTTTGTTTATGTAATTTCGAATAATTTCGTATATTTTATTTATCATTGCTACTCATTTCCACATCAAAAGCTAGATCTACCTTCAACCGGATGGGGGCCTTCTTCAGGAGCCACAACCCCTCTCTTGATATAAAAGTAAGAATGCTGCGATGCTACGTCTTCTCTGTTATTTTTTATGGTGTTGAATCGTGGACCTTGAACAAAGATATGTGCAGAAAATTGAAAGCATTTGAGATGTGGCTATATCGGAGAATACTTAAAATCCCGTGGACTGACCGAGTCACCAATGAGGATGTCCTCAGAAGAATAAAGAAGAACCAAGAGGTACTGACTACCATCAAATCTCGAAAGTTACAGTACTTTGGACACATTATGCGAAATGAATCCAGATATGACCTTACAAGCTATCCTGCTAGGAAAATATTTGGACAACGGGGTCCAGGAAGAAGAACGTCCTGGTTGAAGAACCTCAGAACCTGGTTCAACACAACATCCATGCAGCTTTTCCGCGCTGTGGGATATAAGGTAAAGCTTGCCATGATGATCGCCAACATTCGTCACTGATAGGCACATCAAGAAGAAGTGAACTCATTTTCACACCACCATAGAGGTAGAGTGATAATGGTGCGTTTTTATGTGGTTTCCCCGGTAGGCCTAATCCACAAATACTTAAACTTAGTGCAAAATATTATTCTGAGGAACTAGATGTACTATCAACGTCAGGGTTTATTATAATTGAATCTACTCTGGCTTCTACTAAATTATCTAACTCCCACATTTTTAGTTCCACCTTTTGGGTAACATGCTGTACACAATTTTTCCATTTTTGCGCAGTTATGATGGATAGAGCTTCATCAAATAAATTTTTCATGTCGGCAAACTTAAAAGTTGTATTTTTAGCTGCTACATAATTTTTTATATCTGCCCATATCAGTTCTTTGTAATTCAATTCACAGTGATAGGGTCGTAATCTTAAAACAATTTTATTTTGACTTTCGCCATTTCGTCAATGATGTATTTATCATACTGTGTTTTATGTTGATTAACAAGTGCTAAAAGTTGCACTTTGAGAAGTGAGTCGTCAAGGGGGATGCTTTTTTGATGTAGCCATTCTTGGATATCCGCTTTTCTAGAAGATGTGGTGGGGATCTTTTCAGATTTTCTGGAATGGTACGACGCATTGTCCATTACTATCACAGAATTTGCTTCCAATTTGGGTAACGTTTTTTCAAACCAACTCTCAAAACCTTTTCCATCCATTTCCTCATGGTAATCTCCACTTTTCTTTGATTCAAAACTCCATAGAGCGTCAGGAACAAATCCGTCTTCGCTTCCTATGTGACAAATAATCAGTCGCGTTCCTTTACCTAAAAATTCAAATATTATTTATCAACTCCAATCTTCAACAAAAAATATTACCTGATGGATTTTTCAGACCTGTCGAGAGTCCATCCAAAAATGCTTGTCTTGATGAGGTGACTGACTTATCAATCCATGTTTTTGATTTAGTATGACCAGCGTTAATCCAAGTCTCATCTAAATAATATATTTTACGAATGCCATTCCTATGATCTTTTATCTGCCTTAAAAATTCTCTTCTCCAGATTACAAGTTCATCTCTGTCTGTAAGAATACTGTTCCTGCCACGTTTTTCAAATTTGAATTAAAGTTTTTTCAAAAGCTTGTAAAAGGTAGTACGTTTGAAATAAGGTAGATTGGGGTCGTCGTTGACCTGTTGTAGAACTGTATCTATCGTGGGAATTTCATTTCTAAAAAAGAATTGATGCACTATTCTTCGTATCGCTACCTTGTCAAAATCACTTACAGATTCAAGTTTGCCTTTACGAGTGGTACATTTTTTTGGTGCAACTAATGTGTGTGTAGTTCTATATTCTCTAATAACTTTAAACACAGAACTATCCGATACTCCAACTTTATCGGCTACTCTTTTCTCAACAGCGGACAATAATAACGCCGGATTTTCTTGTAACTCGTGCTTATACAAGTTTACAATTATTTCTTTAACGTCTACGCTTAAATGGCCTTTTTTCGATCTCTTTTTGGGGGGAGTTAATGGTATGTTTACTAGTTCATCGGCAGAATCCGTGTCCGACATATTAATTTGTTTTACTGATTGTATATACAAACCTGCAAAATATTATTTACATGCTAATATTCTAATAAAATAATAGATAATAGATAATTGAACAGATATATTAAAAAGGCCAGTAGTCACAATCACTATCTTTATTTTCAAGGTGTTACAGAAGCGACCAATTTCGAGGCTTGCAATATTTGCCTCATCCTCAGGCAAAGCAAAGAGTTTGTTTTCTTAAAAAACAATAATATAGATATCGGCAATAAGAAGTTTTCCGCTTACATCCTGGGTACTGTCGGTCTCCATATTATCCTTTATGACACTATCTATTGTAGTAAGGTGATATGTTGATCATTATATATGTTGTAAATAAAAGGCTCTTGGGAATATGGTTTAGCATTAATGTGTTCTAACCGTGTAACTGTTGCTAAAGGTTGTTGTCTTTGATCCTTAAAATACTTTTTGGATGTTCTAGTTTTTGTTGTCAAAGTTTTTTTATTATTAAAAAGGTAGGATTATCTTCTGGTTTATAATAAAATTAAAAGTAGTTAAACTCAAATACACATACAGTATAAGCTGCCACATCCGGACTGCATATATTTTAAAAACTTGTGGAAGATGGAAAATCACATATTATGTAGTAGGATGTCCTTTTTTTGTTGTTTTTGTCACAGGTTCTTACAAGGTAAAGACCTAAAGGTCTTTACCTTGTAAGACCTTTTATTTACATACATATATAATGATCAACATATCACCTCACTACAATGATAGTGTCATAAGGAAAAGATAAAGACGGACAGTACCCTGGATGTAAGCGGAAAACTTCTTATTGGCGATATCTATATTATTGTTTTTTAACAAAACAAACTCTTTGCTGGGCCTGAGGATGAGGCAAATATTTTAAGCCTTGAAACGGATCGCTTCTGTAAAACTTTGAAAGTAAATATTAGATTGTGAGTATTGACGTTTTTAATATATCTGTTCAATTATGGACTCACACTTGCAAACCTTTTATCATCATAATAATTATTATAATAGAGTCAAAATAATATTAAATTTACTTACTTAAGTTGAGAGAAAACAGCAAACACTTTAAAAACGTTCACAGTTCTAAGTTTATTTAAGTAATACTATAATTATAAACCTATAATGTTACCAACACACACATATATAGAGCTATTAAAAGTAAAAATTGTATTTATATAATTAAATTCAACAGACATAAATGTGATTCGTAAGGATTATTGAATTCATATCTGTTAAAAAACTGCAAATTATGCGACTTTGTTTAGAGGTGGAGATTTTCGTTAGTTGTGAGTTTCTACTTGTTACTTTTGATACGCTTTTGTATATAATCAGTTACAGTATAAGTGATTTTGTAACAAGTATATACCCCTTCTGCATCTTTAGATATTGGGAATGGATATATCACGCGTCCGTAGTGTTGTTATTCTACTTTTCTGTTAGGCGAATATATTATAGATAATTATCATAAGAAAACAAAGTTTTTTTGGAATTGATAAATAGGCCATCAATAAAAGTATGGATACAAATTGTGGAACTTGCAAGAACATTCAAGCATAGAAACTGATTATTCTTTGTAACTTTTGTTACCATTTCAAATTACAACAAACTAACCATTAAGATTATTAAAACAATGACCAGTTATATTTTTTCTGCAGTGATTGTGATCTCTTTAAACAAATTCTATTTAGAAAGCAGAAAGTGATTTACAGCACCTTAAATGTCAAGGATTTAAACCTAGAAAAAGAACTTTGTTCATGAAGCAAACATTGTGTAACAAGCAGAAGTTTTAAATCAATTGTGTCAAGAATTGTGAATGACAGAGCTACCTAACAGGTTGTTCAGTTTTACATAACATTGTAGTTAATAGAGAGAACATGGAAATACTAGCAAATGAGGGTGCTGTTGATATTTTAGTGTAGTACGTTTGATTAAAAACTTTTCATTTATAAATTCTAATCTATATGCCATTAGAATTTTAAAAATTAAACCTTTGTTTTATTGTATTAACATGCTTATATTTTGCTAAACCATCGAAATAAGGGCAGATATTGTAAAAACAGATAAAGAAGCAGCAACATCACAAAGCGATAATAGATCAGACAGGTTGAAATGTTTCGGTGTGATTCGAAAACTTTAATTGACTTTATTTGTGTTCTGTCTCTTTTTGTTGTATCTTGTATCAAATCGCATTATTGCAGTGAATTGCATTGCTCGGGAACACTTGGGGTGTAACGACACTTTGATACTTTATTGTCGCGGTGTTAATACACATGACGCAATGCAAAGTATTAGCACAAAAGTGTCATACCACACAGTGTTGCACATGACTAGTACTACTGCAGCATCCAATAATTAATTGGAAATTATTTGTAGATGACGAAACATATTGTGTTTGGATATTTGAATATCATTGGAAGCTATTCATATAAATTTACTTCTTAGAAAACTAAAGTGTTATGCACACCACACCAAAGTACAATGTACACTTATTTAATTGATAATGTTGAAGTTTCCCACCTAAGAGCTGAATGTCAACAACTGTCTGAAATTTGGTTTAGCAACTATATTAAAGGTATAGATAGTGGCCTAAGAAATGATCCAAAATCATTTTGTAAGTGATCCAAAATCATCATCAATGATAAGCGGTGTAGTCATAACCTACTTAACTCCTTATTTTATTAAGTCCAATCTGCAACAAATGGTCAAGATATGGCTAATTTATTTATGAACTTCTTCCAAACTGTGTATTCACCAAATAACAAAAACCTTTATATAGCACACACTTATAAGCTTACTGCTGGTCCAGATGATGTGCATAATTTTTTATTAAAAAGTTTATCTGTACCCTTGTAATATTGATTATTAGATCTCTGGAAACCTCTGTGTTTCCTTCTTCATGGAAAGAAAGTTTTGTTGTTCCTGTATATAAAAATGGCCAGAAAGAAAATTTTGAAATTTAAGTAGCATTTGTATACAATCTACAATCCCCCTAAGCTCTTCGACAGTCTTATAGTAAAGCAACTTTCTTAGTTATGTAAAGGTGTAATATCTCAATCACAACATGGTTTTCATAGCAAAAAATCAACTGCAACAAATTTGATTTGCTATCAATTTGATACATTAGATCAATCTATATCTCATATAGAAGGCCGTAAACAGGTAGATGCAATATACACATATTTTATCAAAGCATTTGATCATGTAGATAACCAAATACTTTTGAGCAAATTAATTAATGTAGACTTTCATGGCATGTTTGTGAAATGGATTAAAAACTCTACATCTGGGAGAAATCAGAGAGTCAAGATAGGTTGTCACTAACTGTACTATTGTATATTGTAATTTAAACTGTTAATGGATTAATCCTGTGTATTAAACAAATAAAAATAAAAAAATTAATATAGAAGTTTCATTATTCAAAAATCCTTAACAATATAAGAATTCTGTTAGGTATAGCTGTTCTATACCAGTATACAAAATTATTTATATTTTCTAACTCACCTGATTATCTGAATCAAATACAAAAATAACTTTTAAATAAATATATATTACAGAAATGTACTTTTATTAGAACACAATTGCAATGCCTATATAATTCTTTTTTCAATAAAATTAAAAGACTTCATCACCACTATCAATACAAAAATCGTCATCATCATCATTGTCATCATCTTCTGCTAAATCAACTACAGGGCTAATGTCTTCACAATCAAAAACAATTTCTCTATCCCACCAGCGCTGTATCTCAGATTCTGTACTCTTTATTGTTTTTGACCATATTTCTGGTGTTATTTGGGCCAGGGACTCCTTCCACATTGCTAAAGACTTTGCAGTAGAACTGCCATTTGTGCCAACATGATCAGAGTAATACCGTTTACTTATTCCCTATATATGCTCAATTACATTAAAAATACAATGTCCGTATTGTTCAGCCATTCTATCTACTTCATATATTGGTTCTGCTTTATTTCTATAAGCAATGAAATATTAAAAGCATATCCAATTGCACAAATTTAATTAAAAACATACCTCTGGACCAGTTCAAGCAATTGAGGTTTTAACATTGTTCGTTCATGTGCAATATTGTTATTTTCCAACCACTTTTTTATTTCAGCTTTTTTTGAAATACATGTAGGAGCTTTATTAATTATTGTGTTATGGTATGGAGCATTATCATCATCGACAATCCTCTTTGGTTCGACAATCCTCTGTGGATCTTGGCCTGCTCTAAGATTAGTCGCCATTCTGTTCGGTTTTTGGCAACATGTTGCCATCTTCTGATTTTTAATATTCGTAAGTCGGTTTCCACTCCATCTAGCCACCTAATTCGTGGTCGGCCTTTGCTTCTTTTTCCTACAGGTGTTCCTGTGGTTAGCTTTTGAGCAATCGTATTTTCTGGCATTGGTATTATGTGTCTAGCCCATCTAAGTCGCTGTGTTTTAATGAACGTTATGATATCTGGCTCATCAAAAAGATGATACAATTCAAAATTATATCTTCTGCGCCACTGCCCTTGCTCGTTTACATCTCCAAATATTTTGCGGAGTATTTTACGCTCAAATATTCCCAAAACTCTTTCATCTTTCTGCGTTAGAGTCCATGTTTCTGCTCCATATGTGAGGACCGGCCTCAGCAATGTTTTGTATATAAAAATTTTAGTTCTTCTTTGAATGTTTCTTGAGTGGAAATGCTTTTGGAGTCCATAGTATGCCCTATTTGTAAGATTTATTCGTCTTTTGATTTCTTCGTTTGTTTTATTGGTAGCAGTCAATAGCGACCCAAGGTATGTGAAGTTGTCAACACGTCCAAAGGTATGACTTCCAAAGACTGTTTCTCGTTCCTCATTTGCTATCGGATCCTTTGTAACCAACATGTACTTGGTTTTGTCTTCGTTGATGACTAGACCGACCTGTTTTGCCGCTGTTTCCAATTTTAGGAGATATTGCTCAACATCTCTCTTGCTACGCCCTACTATGTCAATGTCATCAGCATATGCTAGGACTTGTATCAATTTGTATTCGATATTGTAAATAGTACCGCCATCCCTAATTCGTGTATCTCGGACTCCCTTTTCTTAGGCAATATTAAATAGGAGGCAAGTCAGAGCATCCCCTTGTCTGAGTCCATCCTTTATCTCAAAGGATCTAGAACTCTGTCCCTGTATTCTAACAGTGGCTTCTAAGTTAGACATTGTCATTCTCGTTAGTCGGATAAGTTTCTCTGGTATACCAAACTCATGCATTGATTGGTATAGCACTGTTCTCTTGACACTGTCGTATGCGGCCTTGAAGTTGACGAATAGGTGATGGGTTTCAATATCGAATTCTAATGTTTTCTCGAGAATCTGTCTTATTGAATGAATCTGGTCAATTGTTGATTTTTCTGGAGTGAATCCAGCTTGATATCTACCAACTATGCCCACTGTGTAAGTATGGAGCATTATCCATTATAATAATTGATGGTTCCTATAAATTATTCAACAGCTGATGTTCAAACCATTGCAAAAAGTTATGACGATTCATTTCTCCATGGTAGTCACAGTCCTTTATTTAATGAAAAAACCAATTCTCCCTGAATAAATCCATTACAATTTCCTGCATGGAGAACAATGTATCTAAAAAATAGTTTAAATTACTAAATCAAATATATATCTAAAAAATAATTTAAATTACCAAATATAATATAAATATTATGCAATTAGTTGTCTTGGCTATTATTGAAGGTAATCGTAAAAGCTACATACAATGTTCTTGTGTAGTGCAGCAGTATAATATTGATGAGTTTGAATTTTTGTACATTCATTATAATTTTAAAGCACATTTTTAAAATTTTTTAATTTTTTTTTTAATTTGAATATTGTAACAAAATATAGTTGAGTTTAAATGCATTTTTTAAACATATATTTAAATTTGTACATGGTCAATTAATTAATAACTACATTAACTCAATTATTATTGTACTTTTTTAGGTATTAACCACGGGGTGAATACTGACTGTGTCACTTTCTTAACACTCACATGTTAATGTTTGTTATTTTGTGTAAAACAGATCACAATAAAATGGATGTTAAACAAATATATATATATATATATATATATATATATATATATATATATATATATATATATATATATATATATATTAGGGTGGGCCGAAAAAATTATTTGTTTAGTTTTAATACACAATACCCCCAAAAAGATGCCTTTTGGTAAGTATAATCACTGTATTTTTTTTAGGATTTTTAAAAAAACATCTTCAGCCCTCTACCACCCCTAAAGTGAACCCTAAATCAAAATTATTTAATTTAATTAGCAATACCTGTAAAAAGTTTCAATTATATGCAAAGAGTTCATGTTATTTTTTTTATACATTTAGAATAAGATATTCTACCCTCTACCAACAGATAATGATCTTGAATCAAAAATAAAAATAATAAATTCACAATTATTTCTGAAAAATTGTGTGTAAATATGGGAAACTACTGCACATTTTATAGGGTGTTGGGAAATAAAACAAAATTTGAACTGAACTAAAAGTTTATTGGAAACCGAAAACAAACAAAAATATAAATATCCTATTTTTAAACACACTAAAATGCGAAATAAAAATCAATAGAAAAATGCGTTCATTCAATTTTAAATTGTGCTTTGTTATCGTAAGTTACAAGAAAGTCTTTTGATTTTATTTTAGATCGAATAAATCCGTCTCTGCGTTCTGGCCCTGTAACTAGCAAAGATGATTCCGAAACCAATTTCACATCTCTCCACAGCTTGCGTGTGGCATGGATATTTTGGAAAGTCAAAGTCTGCAATTATAGAGCTATCAATTAACTGTTTCAGCTCATCATCTGGTATGTCAGCTAACATTGGTGGGGCCGTTACTTCACATTCACTCCAGTTTATTAACTCAAAATACTCCGCAGCATTAAAGTTTATTTCTGGTATTTTAAACTGCCTTATTCCGACTTTTTTCTCTTTTCTGGCTTTAATAATTCTCCGTAAAGCTAATTCTCGTACCCATTGACGATTATCTGTTAACATACATAAGAGAAGATTCTCCGGATGAATATAATAGGAGTTTCGTTGGATAACTGCATCTATAATATTTTTAAGATCATCTCTTAAATATCTTGATAGTGTAATGGATTTGAAAACATGCAAACTGGCTTGTGTGCAACTTGGATTAAGCTTTATAAAAAACCACATTGGTGCATAGACTTTAATTATAAATTGAACAAGATCTTTCAATCTTGATGTAGGATGTTCGGTTCCAACGTAGAGGCGAAGAACTCTATTTGCCATTGTCAGCCATCTGGAATGAGCTAACTTTCCAGGGCTACGATTTGCTAAATTTTCATAGACGTTGCCATTTGATATTGCTTGGCATATGTCGTACAGATATGACTGGTCTGAGCTTAATTCTTTAGATGGTATTGTTAGTTCTGGGAGATCACTTTCAATTATTTCAAAATCTACGATTGGAAGGTGTTCGCATTTTTCCAATAATTTCCCGATCACTCCAGAGAATTGACGAGGTCCAGTAGTAGCTCCATCCAAACGTTGAAATAAATGTCTCAATGGCAACTCATTAGCATGTAAGGCACACACAAACCATTGCAAAGGTCGCTTAAGTTCATTTTCGATATATGTTATAACTCCATTTTTATGTCCAGTATTCACTATGGTTCCGTCACAACCAATCGCCACTAAATTATCCAAACAGAAGTTATTTGAAATGAGAAAGTCTATTATTGCCTTTCCAATTGACTTGGCTGAGCCTGCAGATGGGGTAACGTGCCCCAAATAAACAGAATTCGGTTCTTCTATCAATGACACATGTTCTTCTGCAATAGTTCTTTTATGATATCTCTCACCTTTCTTTTCCTGCACTAAGGTTTTGTCCTTCCTGCCATCAAAGTAAATACTCTTAATGGGTTTATTTGTAGACTGAAACTCATTACTAAGGATATTTCTGTTCTTTTGACGAGCTCTTCTAACTTTATTTTTATCGATTACTTTTGAGGTATCACTATCGCAAATAATTCCCACATCTTTTAATACAGCTGTGGCAACAGCAGCTGCTGACCTGTCAGAAATTCCATATTTGTCACATATGGTACCTAATGTGGGCAACTCTATCCTCATTTGACTACAGGATGGTTTCGACGGTAAATCAATATTTGCAACACTAGGTGAGGCTTCAGATGAAGAAGAATTGTCAGAGTCTGTTGATAACCTAGTGACCTCAGTAGAACAGCTGGGCATAGAAATATTGTGAAATTCAGATTTGAATTTTTGTACTCGTTCTGTTTCTTTTGTTTGTCTCTCCGTCCTTACATTCAACTTTTTAGTTGTTTCACGATCAACAGTTCCTATAGCCATATCTCTAGTGGACCGTTGATCCAAAAGAAATTCCTGTTCCTGCTTTGGTACTTTTCTTGATTTATCACACTTGCAATACTTGCATGCAGAAAAATCACACTTACAGGCAGCAATGTCGAACAACTTATCCCTTGTTTCCTCTTTGAAGCTGGTAATCTTTAACTCATATTGAACATTTCTTTTGCTTTTTGGATATCTGATAAGGTTTAAATATTTATTATGATATTTACGTAATAATTGCATGATGCGGTCCTTTGACACGGTTGGAATTGACGCTGATTCCCATATACTTTTGATTTTTGGCACAAGCACTTCACAAACTTCATTAAAACTTGGTTCCTTTCCAAAATATTTAGTAAACTTCAGTTCATAACGAATAAACAAATAACATCGAAGCACATGTTCTATCGTTGGTAAAACATGACAGTTTAAGTCGACTGGGTTACCGAAAATTGGACATTCTACTTTACTTCTTGTAATATTTAATTTTAAAGCAGCCATATTTATGGTCGTGCTAGTTATTCACGCAAATACAACAAACACAATCTATTCGTCTTGGCTTTCCACAAATAAACAATAAACATGCGTTTCACCCGAAAGCTTATTTCGCACTAAGAAGATAAGCGACGACAAGTACCATAACTCTCGACGATCCATCTCAGCCGGGACTGTTCGATTGTATCCGAGGCTTCACGACCAAGACCATCAGTATTAAATACTTTTATATTATATTATTATACTTTTTATGCTTTAAAGTTATACGGAGTTAATTTTACATTTTGTGTTTGGAAAAAGTTGGAAAATTGAGATTTTATTTTAGTTAGAGGGTGGTAGAGGGCTGATAAAATCATTTTAAAATAATAAGAAAAAAACAAAAGATTTATACACGGTAAAAGACAAACTTTGAGCGGTATTGTGTTCCTAATTTATTTATTTATTTTTCAAGGTCACTTAAGGGCTGGTAGAGGGCTGAAGACATTTTTTCAAAATAAAACAAAAAATCACAAGTATTTTTTACACATATACGCATCTTTTTACGGGTATTGCGTTCCTGTTTGATTCGTTTTTTTTCTGAAGTCCAGTTTCGGCCCACCCTAATATATATGCTTCAATCCAGAATTCGTTCTCACAAATACGACAAGAACAACGTCACTGCGCTCACAAAACATGAAAGCGGAAAGAAGCATAAATTTGACTTTGAAAACATTAAAATTTTAAAAACAGAAAAAAACAAAAAGAAAAGGGAGATATACGAATCAATAGAAATAAAAAGAAACACCAACGCAATAAATGACAAAAAAGATACACAAAACCTAAATAAAATATATTTCGATCTGATTTAAACAATAACAATATAACATCATAAAAAGCTCTTAAAGTCATAATATATCTCCACCTTACCTTTTTCAAAAACATCAACGATACGCCCATATAAAAATAATTATATACTAATGACAGTAAACAATGAGATATCAGATATCAACTTTTATATGTCAGTTCGTTTAATGTCTGTGTCACGTTTTACGTTTTGGTAAGTCATATATATATACATATTTTACAATATCTGTTTGTCCTTATATATATACACATTTTAGAATCTTGACAAAGGCAAGGGTTTCCTGCCGAAACGTTGATTAATTGCAATGGAAAATAAAATCTAGTTCCACATGTAATATATCTTTATTGAACCTAACCCAAGAAATATTAATTTTATATTATATATTATATATATATATATATATATATAATATATATATATATATATATAACCTTATTAATTATATAACCTTACCATTATACTAATATATATATATATATATATATATATATATATATATATATATATATATATATATATATATATATATAAAAGGATCACTCAACAGAGTGGTGGGCTCTTATATCGGTCAATTTTTAGGTGGAGAAATGAAAGACAAAGTTGATGTGCCACTCTATCTATTTTGAAGACGTTTCGCTTTCGTATTCTGAAAGCATCATCAGTTCATTCTAAAAAGTATAATATAAGAACCACACAATCATGGAAAAGATGTTACAGGTGTTACCTTAAAAAGACATGTAGCAGTCAAAGATGTTAACAAGCTTATGAATTAAACTTGAATAAATGGACATTATAAAGTAGAAATGTATAAACATTTAATTTACTAACAACATTTAGTGACTGATTAAAAAATTAGCACAGTAAGTGACCATGTGGTCCGAAGTATAAAAAATATATTAAATTATAACTTAAATGATGCAAAGAACTAAGAAAATCAACGATTAACTTCCAACTATTGATAATTATTAAGCTTTAATTTTAACTTTTGGTAGCATTATTAAAAGATGTTAATATAATTTAACAAAAATTAGTGTAAATGAATGAAGTTACCGGTCTAAGCCTTGCACCTGCTATCAGGAAAATGGCGTTAGATTGAACAGACTGACACAGAACCACGAAAAGACAGCCAACCTTGAGGTTGAAATTATTTCAACAGAACAGCAAGGTCAGAGGTACCACCTCAAATAATTGAGCGGTTTAATTAAAAGTTAATGAGCTTTGGATGACAGCCCGCTTGTAAGAGACAATCCAATGAAAGAAACTGATATAGCAATAACAATTACTCGCATTAGCCCGTCTAAAAACAAACAAACAGGAGAATTTCATTCAAACTCTTATATTTAAGTTTATGTTAAACATTGTGGCTGAAAAAATTTTGCCAACAGGTGAATAACAATTAGATAATTTCCAACAGTCTAAGCTTCAGACATTTAGATCTGTAATTTGTAAAGAATTCTATGAATCAATTACAAAGTTAATATTATTACTGTACTATTTAATAGTGACTGGTTCACACTCATATGGAAAATTTTAGTGTAGAGGTAACAGTGTAATGAAAGTTGCCTATATTTAAGTAGTTAGTATAAAGAATTGAGTGTTTCAGTTTATTTTAATATTAGTTATTTATTTACAATGTTATATTACAGGAATGGTAAATAACAGGAATGTTATTTTGTTTATACAGTTTAATAAGTTTCTCAGTAACTTGAGGAAAATAAGGTAGAGAAGAATAATGGATAATAGGATTCTCAAACTCAGTATCTGGCAGAACAATGCTATTAATTGAGTTATTGGAAATAGTTCTGAGTTGGTCACCATTGGGTATGTCATCAAACGAGGAACCATAGCTTTGTGTGTATAGGTATTTGTTTATGATAGATGATGGATATGAGTTCTCTATTAGAATATTTCTTAATAACTTAAGGGATTCCCTTCGATTAATTGGATGTGTCAATTTATGTAATCTGCAGCTTAAAGCTTTTATAAGGTTTAGTTTATACTTCATAGGGTGACAGGAGTGGTAATTAAGGAACCTATTAGAGGCCATGGGTTTTCTATACCAACTTGTGGTTAGGGTGTTATCTCCCATTCTAATGACACGCATGTCTAAAAAGGGAATGCTTTTGGTGATGCTGTCCTCAAGTTCAACAGTGAACTGTAAATGAGGATCAAACTCATTAAAGAAGGATAAAAGCTATGGTTCCTCGTTTGATGACATACCCAATGGTGACCAACTCAGAACTATTTCCAATAACTCAATTAATAGCATTGTTCTGCCAGATACTGAGTTTGAGAATCCTATTATCCATTATTCTTCTCTACCTTATTTTCCTCAAGTTACTGAGAAACTTATTAAACTGTATAAACAAAATAACATTCCTGTTAAAATTGCTGTCAAGAACGCAAAAACTGTTAGAAATCTTTTTTCAAAAACTAAAACACCATTGTCCACTTTAGAACAAGTCAATACAATTTACCACCTTCCATGCTCTGATTGTGATTTGTGCTACATTGGCCAGACCGATAGATCATTAAAAGGTCGTCTTACTTCTCATCGTAGTGATATTAATTTATCAAAAAATACGTGTGCTCTCGCACAACACGCTATTAGCACTAAACATAAAGTGGATTTTAATGAAGTTAAGATTCTTGGCACTGAACGTAATCTATTTAAAAGACAGTTTTTAGAAATGTGTTTAATTCTTAAACATCCTAATTCTCTAAATAAGAGAACTGACATAAGTAACTTGAGCCAAATTTATCATGCTCTAATATTGCAGAACTAGGCTTTACTTTCATTTTCAATATAATTGTCATGTAATATACATATTTGAACACAATTGTTTTAATTAATAATATAACATAGTAAATAAATAACTAATATTAAAATAAACTGAAACACTCAATTCTTTATACTAACTACTTAAATATAGGCAACTTTCATTACACTGTTACCTCTACACTAAAATTTTCCATATGAGTGTGAACCAGTCACTATTAAATAGTACAGTAATAATATTAACTTTGTAATTGATTCATAGAATCCTTTACAAATTACAGATCTAAGTGTCTGAAGCTTAGACTGTTGGAAATTATCTAATTGTTATTCACCTGTTGGCAAAATTTTTTCAGCCACAATGTTTAACATAAACTTAAATATAAGAGTTTGAATGAAATTCTCCTGTTTGTTTTTAGACGGGCTAATGCGAGTAATTGTTATTGCTATATCAGTTTCTTTCATTGGATTGTCTCTTACAAGCGGGCTGTCATCCAAAGCTCATTAACTTTTAATTAAACCGCTCAATTATTTGAGGTGGTACCTCTGACCTTGCTGTTCTGTTGAAGTAATTTCAACCTCAAGGTTGGCTGTCTTTTCGTGGTCCTGTGTCAGTCTGTTCAATCTAACGCCATTTTCCTGGTAGCAGGTGCAAGGCTTAGACCGGTAACTTCATTCATTTACACTAATTTTTGTTAAATTATATTAACATCTTTTAATAATGCTACCAAAAGTTAAAATTAAAGCTTAATAATTATCAATAGTTGGAAGTTAATCGTTGATTTTCTTAGTTCTTTGCATCATTTAAGTTATAATTTAATATATTTTTTATACTTCGGACCACATGGTCACTTACTGTGCTAATTTTTTAATAAGTCACTAAATGTTGTTAGTAAATTAAATGTTTATACATTTCTACTTTATAATGTCCATTTATTCAAGTTTAATTCATAAGCTTGTTAACATCTTTGACTGCTACATGTCTTTTTAAGGTAACACCTGTAACATCTTTTCCATGATAGTGTGGTTCTTATATTATACTTTTTAGAATGAACTGATGATGCTTTCAGAATACGAAAGCGAAACGTCTTCAAAATAGATAGAGTGGCACATCAACTTTGTCTTTCATTTCTCCACCTAAAAATTGACCGATATAAGAGCCCACCACTCTGTTGAGTGATCCTTTTATATATTGGAATTTGACGGTCGTACTCCTTTTTCCGATATATATATATATATATATATATATATATATATATATATATATATATATATATATATATATATATATATATATATATATTATATATATTGTTAAGACTTTAAAAGATCTGACGACGGTCCTGTCGTCTTTGAAACGGCATAGCTTAGTTAGTTTGGCAACGACTTATTGCTAAGGGAGATTAGAAATTACCGTTAGAATTTATTTTTAGAAGTTCCACCTTTTGGGAGCCTACCTGTAACAACCCTCATTATCATTCGGTTTCCAGTCATAGATTAAACAACGTAGTGTTAATTTATATTTGTAATATTTTAGTTGTGTTATTACAAACAATTAAGTTTTCTTTCTTTTATATTATAAAAACAGTTTATATAACAGTCACATAGAAGTAATTAAATAGTTTCATGTACGGTCTTTTGTTCTTTAATAAAACCACGGGAAGTCCAAATAATATTTAAAAACAAGTAACTGGAAGAACTCAAGATTCCCGGTTTTCCACTGAACAGTTACCAACATTTCTGGTCCTTCGATTTGGATGCTTGCTGCCTAGGAAATACGAAATATCAAAGGTTAGTGCTTTTCCTTTTACCACTATTTCATTTTTTTACATTTTCACATGAGATTTACATTTGATTTGTTTCAATTCGGTGGAAGACTACTTCTATCTTAATTGTTTGTTATAAATCACTATTTTGTACAACACACAATACATTTATTTGAATATTTTACTTGGTATAAACGCGGTGTTGTGGTATTACAGGGTTTTATTCCTTATTTTCCATTTAAAAATAACTAATTTGATTTATTTTTAAATAAATTTTTGCATTCTTACACCACATCACTCAACATATATATTTTTACATCACATTTGGATATATTTAGTACAATTTGCTAATTCACACACACTTTTGGGTTATATAACCAATACAGTTCGTCATTTGCGACTCGTTATCACATATTATCGTCTTTTTTACATCCTTTCTGGATAGATTTGACATACTTTCTTTTTTACAACTTTTGGGTACGCTTTACCAACCGATTCGGCTTTCCAGCGATTCGGGTACGCTTTATAAATAAATAAAGATACATTTAACACTTCAATCGTTTAAACATTTTCTGTGCTATTTTATTACAGCAAGTTTATTGTTTTATATCTTTTTAAGCACAAAAAATTTACATTTAATTACATTTTCATTTAACACACAAGTTAAAATACTTAACATTGTACCTTACATATTCTACATTTAATAAATTTACTTTTTACTATGGCTGAAGCTGCTGATAATGCTAAAATTAAACGCACTTCAATTAAGGGCACTTTAACTCGTTTCTAGAATTATTTTAACTCTGTCAAAGAGTTACCTTCAACTGAAATTAACTTTAGGGATTTACAGTTGCGCCTTGAGAAAGTTGAGAAGCTCTATGACGATTTTGACAATGTGCAATCAATTATTGAGGCCGCTGACCCAAACTACACTACAAATGCATCAACTATTCATGACAGGGAACGAGCATCTTTTGAAAATCCATTCTTTTCTATCACTGGCCTAGCTAGAGAACTTCTTGCCAAACTTTCGACTCCTCCTGCTGGTCAGATATCCCAATCATCTACACCTTCTACAAGTGAAGTTACTATTTCTCATCAAAATGTACGTTTACCCACTATTAATTTACCTTCGTTTGAAGGCGACTACGACACTTGGCTATTTTTTCGAGACACCTTCAACTCCATCATCCACACAAATTCCGAACTTTCGAACATTCAGAAATTTCACTATTTGAGACTATCCTTAAAGGGCATTGCTGCAGACACAATACGCAATTTAGATATTTCTGATGCGACATATGCCACAGCATGGTCACTTTTAAGGGAAAGGTTTGAAAATAAACCACTTCTGGTTAATAATCACATCAAAAAGCTCTTTAATTTACCCAACATTTCTAGAAATTCACATAATGATTTGCGAGCCCTATTAGATGGTTTACAACGGCATCTACGATCTCTTGAATCTTTACAAATAGACATTACAGGTTGGGATCCTCTTATTATCTACTTAGTCACTACAAAATTGGACAACACATCTCACCGCGAATGGGAACAATCATTGAAAGACAACGCTACAAATTTGCCCACATTAAGTGAGCTCACAGAATTCTTAAAAGGAAAATGTAGAGTTCTGGAATCTCTTAATAATCACGACGATAAACTTCGCACCAAAGCAAAATCTTTTGTATCTACGAACAATAATAGCAACACTTTAAATTGTTCATTATGTTCACAAAATCATCTTATTTATTCTTGTCCTAATTTTAGTAAATTACAGCCAACCTCTCGCTTAAATGAAGCAAAACGTTTAAAACTTTGCATCAATTGTTTACGTTCTGGACATCCTACTAAAAACTGCAAATCTTCTGGCTGTCGCAAATGTGGTAAACCTCATCATACTCTTTTGCATTTTCATAATTCTATTCAAAACACTCCAAATTTGAAAGCATCATCTTCTCAAACACCTTCCAATCAGACTACAAACTCCTTAACAACTCACAACCATTTTGCTAGTTCGACGCAAATTTTACTGTCTACTGTTTTAATTAAGGTCTTTGACTCCAAAGGCAACATGCATGAAGCTCGTGCACTATTGGATAGTGGTTCGGAAAGTAATTTCATTACTCAACGTCTACTTAACACTTTAAAATTACCCACAACCGAAATTGATTTTTCTGTCTATGGCATAAATCAAACAAATTCTGTGGTTCATCTTAAAACTTCTCTTACCTTCAAATCAAACACAATCAACTTTACACGTACAATTTCTTGTTTAGTAATGCCTGAAATAACTGGTAGACTGCCTTCTGTCACACTAAACAGAGAATCTCTAAACATTCCCTCTAATGTTACACTCGCCGATCCACACTTTAACGTTTCGTCTCCTATAGACATTTTAATTGGTGCAGACACATTTTGGGATCTTTTATGCGTTGGTCAAATTAAACTATCACATGGTCAACCTACTTTACACAAAACCAAGCTTGGCTGGATTGTATCCGGTCCTATACCTTTTCTGTCTCATAACAAAACAAATTGTCACTTTTCTAGAAACAGAAATCTCGAAAATCAGTTACAGAAATTCTGGGAGCTTGAAGAATTTCCAAAAACCAAGTTCTTTTCTGAAGAAGAACTTCAATGTGAGAAACACTTTAAAGAAACTACTTCCTTTGATTCTACAGGCAGATTCATTGTCTCTCTTCCTTTAAAGTTACCTCTATCTAATCTTGGTAATTCAGAGATTTCAGCTACCAAACGTTTTTTCTCTCTGGAAAAGAAATTAAACTCTAACCTTACTTTAAAAGGAGATTATACTCAATTTATCAGTGAATACTCATCATTGAATCATATGACTAAACTTTCTTCAAATTTGGTATCCCATCCAGACTTCTTTCTCCCTCATCATTGCGTTTACAAGGGCAACAAGATCCGTGTCGTATTTGACGGATCTGCTAAATCTGACACTGGCTTTTCGTTGAACGATATACTAATGGTAGGTCCTACACTACAAGACGATCTTTTCACTATTATTTTACGTTTTCGAAAACACAAATTTGCTTTAACTGCTGATATCGTTAAAATGTATCGACAGATTCTTATAAAAGAAAATCAGCGTTGTTTACAAAAAATATTGTGGCGATCTGATCCAAATTCATCTATTGAGACTTATACTTTAAATACTGTAACTTACGGCACTGCTTCTGCCAGCTTTTTAGCAACGCGATGTGTGCAAGAAGTAGCTCACATTTACTCTGACAAATTTCCTGATATTTCGTCTATAATTTTACGCGATTTTTACGTGGACGATCTCCATACCGGTGCTTCCACCTTAGACGAACTTAAACATATTCAATCTTTAATCACTGAATTACTTTCAAAACATGGCTTTCATTTAAGTAAATGGAAATCAAACTCAACCGAATTAAAAATCGATGATATAGACAACACTCCTTTGGACATAGGTTCCGATGAAACTGTCAAAACATTAGGTCTGCTTTGGAATCCTAAATTAGATGTTTTCTTCTTTAATGTTCAACCTACTACAAACAATTCTAAGATTACTAAGAGACACATTCTTTCAGCAATTTCAAGGATATTTGATCCTCTTGGTCTCTTAGCAGCAGTTACAATAACCGCTAAGATCATTCTACAAGACTTATGGCGTCTGAAAATTTCCTGGGATGAAGTTGTACCCATGGATATTAATACAAAATGGTCAAATTATCAATCCCAATTAGTCAACCTTAATAAATTACAATTCCCTCGATATAATACTGTTTCCAATTTTACATCCATACAATTACATGGATTTTCCGATGCGTCTACTGCAGCATATGGTGCTTGTATTTTTATTCGTTCGTTAGATGCTCAGGGAAATATAAGTTGTCATTTACTCTGTGCCAAAACCAGGGTAGCTCCTTTGAAACATATTCTTACAGTTCCCCGACTTGAACTTTGTGGAGCCCTACTCTTATCCGAATTGATGGACAAAGTAAAGCAATCACTACAAATTAATTTTGATGAAGTTGTTTGTTGGTGTGATTCCAGCATCGTTCTAGCATGGATCAATACACCTTCCAACTTGTTAAAAGCTTTCGTTGCGAACAGAATTTCACAGGTTCAATCCTTAACTAATTCCAATTCCTGGAGATATGTAAACACACACGAAAATCCTGCAGATTTATTGTCACGTGGTATTTCACCCACGGCACTACAAAATTCCGATATATGGTTTCATGGCCCTCCATGGCTTTCATTGTCTGAAAATTTCTGGCCTCATCAACCCTTCAAACAGGTTAAAATTCCTGAACTTCGATCTTCTGTTAATCTATCTGCAAGAATTTGCATGAATCTCGACATTATTTACAAAATTTCTTCCTTGACTAAACTACAACGAATTGTAGCCTACTTATTACGTTTCTGTAAAAATTCCAGGCTAACCATGCCAAAAAGAACCTTTACCAATTTAACATGTGACGAAATTGCCTGTTCTCTGATTTGTCTTATTCGCATTGTGCAAAATCAGTCTTTCTCTGATGATTTCACACATCTCAAAAACATGGTAAGGTCGATCATAAAAGCAAACTTCTCACCCTGAATCCTTTTCTTGATCAAGATGACATAATTCGAGTTGGTGGAAGAATTCACAACGCTGATATCTCATACGAGAGAAAGCATCCCATTGTACTTCCACAAAAACATCATTTTACAGACATACTTGTACGGCATGAACACATAAAATTACAGCATGCTGGTCCACAGCTACTTTTATCTTCCTTGCGAGAGAAATATTGGCCTCTCAATGGGCGTTATGTCGTTAGAAAGGTTGTCAGAAACTGCATCCCATGTTTCAAGGCAGCTCCAAAACTCGAAACTTATTTAATGGGTAATCTACCTTTTTCACGTCTTACTCCTTCACGACCCTTTACCCACTCGGGACTTGATTATGCGGGACCTTTTCTTTTAAATGACCGTCTTACGAGAAACTACAAGACTATTAAGGGTTATGTAGCACTTTTTATTTGTCTGGCCACAAAGGCTATACACTTAGAGGTTGTGAGTAGTCTGACTACGGAATGCTTTATAGCAGCTTTAAGACGTTTTACTTCTCGACGGGGTAAATGTGCTTCTATTCTTTCCGATAATGGGAGCACCTTTAAAGGTGCCAACAATGAACTTTCCAACTTTCTCAAGGCTAACAATTCTGCCTTACATGACACACTCTCTTCTGAGGGTATCGATTGGAAATTTATTCCACCGCGTTCACCTCACTTTGGTGGTATCTGGGAAGCTGGGGTAAAATCGGTAAAATACCATCTTAAACGAGTAATTAGCAATACGGTTCTCTCCTATGAGGAGTTTTCCACTGTTTTGATTCAAATTGAAGCAATTCTCAATTCCAGACCTCTTTTTCCTATGTCTAATGACCCCTCAGACCTACTTCCTCTCACACCCGCACATTTTCTGGTTGGATCACCTCTCACATCAGTTCCTGACCGCAATCTGTTAGATGTTATGGAGAACAGATTGAGCAGATTTCAAAAGGTGCAGCAAATGGTGCAATGCTATTGGACACGATGGTCCAAAGAATACGTCTCTTCTCTTCAGCAACGTGTCAAGTGGAAGAAACAATGCAGTTCCCTTCTCAATATCGGTTCCCTAGTACTTGTTAAAGAAGATGGACTGGAACCTCTTAGATGGGCCTTAGGTAGAGTGATTGACATCCATTCCGGCAGTGATGGAATTGTGCGTAGTGTAACGCTAAAAACAAACTCTGGCGTATACAAACGTCCGGTTGTGAAGTTATGTGTGCTACCGAACGAAGATCAACTCTAGTTTTTTTTGTGTTTAGATAAACTTTATAATTTCGGCTTAATATTGACTTGCTGACTTTGTACATTTGAATTTTTGAACCCCCTTATGGCGTTCAAAGGGGGTGGCTTATGTTAAGACTTTAAAAGATCTGACGACGGTCCTGTCGTCTTTGAAACGGCATAGCTTAGTTAGTTTGGCAACGACTTATTGCTAAGGGAGATTAGAAATTACCGTTAGAATTTATTTTTAGAAGTTCCACCTTTTGGGAGCCTACCTGTAACAACCCTCATTATCATTCGGTTTCCAGTCATAGATGTAACAACGTAGTGTTAATTTATATTTGTAATATTTTAGTTGTGTTATTACAAACAATTAAGTTTTCTTTCTTTTATATTATAAAAACAGTTTATATAACAGTCACATAGAAGTAATTAAATAGTTTCATGTACGGTCTTTTGTTCTTTAATAAAACCACGGGAAGTCCAAATAATATTTAAAAACAAGTAACTGGAAGAACTCAAGATTCCCGGTTTTCCACTGAACAGTTACCAACATATATATATATATATATATATATATATATATATATATATATATATATATATATATATATATATATATATATACCTTGCACCACCGACTTTAGTTTTCATAACACTTTTGTCACTTGAATCTTGCCAAGAACGACTAATAGTACCATCTTGAAAATCCATGTCTTTTTCAAGAAAACAAATGTGTATAGACCTTCATTTTTTAGTTTTACATACTGCTGCAGAAACATATGCATTTTAAAAACAATATTGGGTAATTCCATTAAACCACGTCGTGGATCATCTTTTTTATAACGAAAACCATTATTGCCTACAATTTTCCATAAAGAAGTAAGACTACCAGTAAAAATATTCCTTTCTACTAATTTCGCTTGTAGTGTTTCTAATTTAACTTGTTCCTCTAAAATGATCATTTGTTTTAAAGACTATTAATATTAAATTTAGCCAAAAACTTACTTTTTTTGTACATGTCATAAATAATATTTCGAATAGTCATTTGATTGAATTCGTCTATATCAACAACTGGTTTTGTACATCGTCTTTTTTGCTTTGGGCTTCTTATTGGTTCACCCCTATTGGCTTTTTGCAATTTTATTTACAAGGGACAGGCTAATACTTAACGCCGTTGATACCCTCTAAAAATAAAAACTTTCATATAACCTCACTTTTTAATCAAAATACAATAGGATTGTTCAAAAATGTAAAATTAAATACTGCTCACATTTTATATCACTATTTAAAAATAAATAGAACAAATAATTATTTACATCCCTAACTGCTTCAAACGGAGGTAATATAGATTGATGATCACGTTCTGCCTCAAAGTATGAAATTAAAGAAATGACCATTTTCTGGGCACAATTTTCTAAAGCTTTAGGCATTTTTGAAAATTTATAAAATTTATTAGAGTCTATAGGGAGAGGGGCATGGGGAGTTTGCTGTATGGTTGGACATATAAAAGTTACTATAATGTCACATTTTCATTCTTAACGTAAAAAAACTATATGACAAATCATTTTTCACTCTACCTATAAAAATTTGATAAAGAATTTGTTACAAACATGTTGGACATTTTAAAAGATGATTATTTTGAAAAAATTTTATCTAGAAATACATAGTCATTGATATTAAAATTTGTTTTTGAGTGGGATTCTGACCTGATCGTGCTACCAGCAACTGGTTTCACGAACAGCTCTGAAATATTAATAGTAAAAACCGATAATTAAAAAGTTAAAATTATTACTAAAGTAATTATAGTGATTGTTTAAGTGCAGGAAATCATA
Source organism: Diabrotica balteata (assembly GCA_918026665.1). Taxonomy (NCBI): domain Eukaryota; kingdom Metazoa; phylum Arthropoda; class Insecta; order Coleoptera; family Chrysomelidae; genus Diabrotica; species Diabrotica balteata. The sequence goes on along the minus strand of OU898284.1, from coordinate 59,617,764 downwards.
CGTGAGTAAAGAAAACTTTGATTTTGTTTAATTGCACGATAATAAACTGAATAAATTATTGTCCTAACTAACCTAACAATTTGGTTAAAATAAAAAGAAAAATTATCAAAATCTGGTTGCTCGTCAACTTTTAAATAAAACAGATCCGTACTCAGCCGAATTGATGAAACTGAAAAATCGAAAACGACCAAAATGAATAGTAATAACGGCAATGTTATTATTGAGACTGAGAACTCACCAAACACTAAGAAATACTCCACAGCATTGATTCACTCACAAACAACTTTTCCTAGCAAAGATCAGTAAATTATATTTTCTGCAATAGAGGTCCACAAATTACAAGATTATTTATTAAAACTGGGACCACTTGTAGCTCCAAAAAACATAATTTTTTCATCCAGAATTTCAAACAACCGTGTTTGTGTATACTGATCAAGTAAATCAGCTGTAGACAAATTTTTAAAAGAACATAATTCCATTAAGATTAATAACACAGTAATACCAGTACGAAAGCTAGTTACCCCGTCACAAAGACTTGTTCTATCCAACGTAAGTCCCACAATTCCACATAATCTATTGGAAACCGTGTTAAAAATCATTGGATTACAGCTAATGTCACCCCTTACATTCTTACGAATTTGAGCAACCGATCCAGCGTATAGTCACATACTTAGTTTTCTTACTTAGGTGTACATATCTCCTCCAGAAGATAGTTTCCAAATTCCCGATACACTAGAAATTAATCATGATGACTTAAAATATCTCATATTTTCTACAACAGATTCATTATGCTATAAGTGCAAGCAACCAGGTCATTTTGCATCTCAATGTGCCGGCCCTCAACTCCAAACTTCTTCATATACTAGATCACAACAACAAAGTTCCTCTCTAAACCATTCATTAGACAGCAATAATGTAGGTGAGTCTATATCAAATACTACTAACCCTGAAATAATATGTGTAATAACAAACACCAATTACTCCTACATTTAATGAGCCCAATCCCGACATACCCGCTTCTTTTGAATTTTAAACAACTCCGATAACTAAACCTACGACCTCCAAAGGAAATTTATCTGAAATTGCAACACCTAGCCCAGAAGATACATCAGATATTACTAATTCATCAGAACCAAAATCTTACTTTCCAACACCTGTTCCAAAAGTTCCAAAGAAAAAGTTGAAATCGAAAGATAAACCCTCATTAGAATTTCGAGAATTGTCCCAAAAGATAACCAATTTCATTGACAATCACAATCCCAAGTTCCCACTCGATAGTCAACAATTCACTGATCACTGAGAACACTCACGGTGGTAATGATGCATTAAGCATTGCTAAAGACTATACCCTACATATTTCATCTCTTATAGAAATTATAAATGAAATACATACCCAGGCTGAAGATCGAAATATGAAAATTAAATTTACTAGACTAAGCAAAAAATTAACTAAACAACTGCTCGAACACGTTAGTTCATCTGACTTAGACAGCGATATATCTCAAAACTAATTATTTAAATAAAAATATAATTCATGTATAATAATATTTTACAGTGTAACTTAAACAGTTTTCACATGCGCCTACCCTTATTTCAGGTACTTATAAGGAAATATTCACCTGATATATGTCTTCAAGAAACTAATTTTAAAGGCAACAATGCGTATAACTTGAAGTAATATAAAGAATCAAAATAGACAAACAAATCATGCTAGTGGCAGTGTTGCGATATATGCTAAAACCGATTTACAAGTAAACATAATCACAATTAATACAAACTTAGAAGCAATAGCAGTAACGGTAATAATAAGTACTAATAAAAAAATGAACATATGTAACATGTATATTCCCCGAGCCAAAATATCCAAGGAACTTTCTGAATTAATTATGCAAATTCCATCACCAAAATTTATTCTCGGCGACTTTAACAGCCATAATCTTCAATGGGGAAAAAACAACTAAAAATGGAAAGTTATTAGCAAACGTAATCAATAGCATGAATTTAACAATAATGGACGACGCACATACATAGATTTTAGATATTTTGGCGGTCAAAAGTCATTTTTTAAAAGTCGAAATAACGGTAAGCTATCAACCGTTTCGGTGAGTCAACAGTTCCACCCATGGTACAACGAAACGAAGGTATGATCGATAGCGTGCTAAATTTCGTCTGTTCTGCGCAGTGACGTCATGCGGAGAGGTACATTCTTAAAGTACATGGAAGGACTGCTTAATTTCATCACTTTAATATTTTATTATTTATAATTTTAACATAAAACTGTATTATTTAAAACTAATTAATGTAAGTCTGCTGGAATTAAAAATAAAAACTCTTATTTGTGGTTATAGCATGGTTTTATTTCGTTTATAATACAAATAAAGAAGGGTAAATTTTTTGTATCATGTATTTACATTTCATTGATATTTAAAATTAGGCAGAAATTAAACATATCAATAATTTTAAATGGTACATAGTTTAGTAAAATAAGTCCATACAATTCACAAAAATATGAGGGGTAAAAACACATATTATATAGATATAATCAGCCATTCTTTTGATGACATATTTTCATTGTTAAATACTTGAATGTTCAAATACTATGTAAGGCCACCAAATCTAGATGAAATCAGTAGTTATTCTTGTACTTAACGGTGTTAATTTTCATATTTGATTTGTTTGTATCATATGTAACAAGTCCAATCAAAAATATTGAGAATTATATTCAAGCCACCCTAGTATATAAGCAATAAAACCCTACACTAGGACTCAGCTACACCTTTGGTAGAGGAAGAAATTCGAAGAATCACAGAAAACTACAATGATGGACTGAGAAATCATACAAATGATGAAGCAAGACTGCTACACGGTCCTTCCGGATTTGCAAGACGATTGAAAAAACTATGACAAACCATTATGTGTTTTTGAGTGTTTTTAAAATATCTGTATAATTATGATTAATAATGTGTAAGTTTAATTTATATGCACAATATCATATAAGTTTGTTATGCAATCTCTCCAATGTAGAATGGACTTGATATTGTGGAGACTGTACAGTAGACACATATACCACTGTAGATACGACCAAAGCATAATAAACTGTTCTTATATCCCAAACAGATAGTCTCAGACAGTTGCGAATGGTAAAGCCTAAAGTGTTTAATAAATTAACTATTGCATAATTTATATATAGTACAAAACGCAACTGTTCATGAAATGTGACTCCTAAGGATTTTATTGTTTTTACATACGACTACAATAGTAATATTTTTTAATACCTCTATAAAAACTTATATAGCAGCATTTAACAACATTTACTTAACCAAAAACTTAACCAGTCTAAATCTTCTTGAATTAAAGTTATATCATTATTTGAATCTATGTATTTAAATAATTTCAAATCATCTGCAAACATCAGAAAATCGCAATTTATAAGAGATTCTGATATATTGTTCACAAACATATTAAATAACAAAGGTGAACTGTGAGCTCCTGATGTCACATGAGTCATATCTGAAATAAACAATCTATTTTTACTTGTGCGCAATCTCTTGTAAGCTGTTAAACTATTGTAAGGATTGATGACTTAGCCAAAGCCATTTAAATTTTTTAATAGGATGTCATGATCTACTCTATCAGAAGTCAGTATAAATAGTATCCATCTGACTTTAATTCTCCAATGTGTTTAATATTTTTTTTTCAAATAGTAGAAATTGAATTTGTTACCATTGATTTATTCTGAGAAAATCCACGTTGATTGTGTATTAGGCACTCTTTACAATGAAATTTTAATTGATATTGCAGTAGTATCTCAAAAAGGTTTGGGTATAAAGGAAAAACTGTCTTTAATAATGATACAAAAAGAAGATGTAAAGGATTAATATAATCATAAAATAATATATGATCTAATGTAAAAAATATTATAAAATGGTTGCCATAGGGTTGCTTCTCACTCATGTATTTAACACTCAAACTATTTACTGTATAGTTTCGATTTAACAGGTTGTAAATTAATATATGTAATATAAAAACAAAACTAAAACAGTCATCGATAAAAATTAATTTAAAAAAAAATACAATATTATCTTTGACATTTTTCTTTTTCTGCTAACCGTCTGATCTCGCAAATTTTTATTAAGTTTTCTTAGTTTAAAATACATTCTAGACCTAAAGAATAATGATTTTATTTTATTGCTGCATTCTATGCTAGAGGAGAGATTTAATAATTTGGTTATATATCCCTTGCAAATTTTTAGGTCATTATTAGGATTAAATTTAATAAATATTTCTTCAAGCTGCTGGAACTGGATCATTAATTTTTCTGATGGCTTTTTTAACCCTCCTTCAGAAATATGATTAACCCATGTAAAACAGTTTTCATCTAAAGATGCCAAAGAAGAGGACGAGTTGATCTCAAGTTCGCCTTTCAGCTTGTGACAAATAAATCCTGCCAAATTTTCAAGCCCATCATATGCAAGATCATCCAGTTCCTTAGACAGTAGATCTGGTGATGTTGACTCATCTTCTAGCTTACCTAAATCAGATATTGTGTTGAAAAATATTGTTTACTTAAAAGATGTTCTTTATCCACATTTAAATTTGGTGTAACATCTTCCTCTATATTACAAGCTTCAGAAAATGAGCTTTCATTATGTCCTAGAATGTATGACCTTAACCTATATTTAAATTCTAAGGGAGTTGGATGATCTTGAAGACCTCCTTTAGATCTTATAACCCCAAATAAATTTTCAAGTACATCTTGATTAAGACGATAGGTTAAGATATAACTGATATTATATGTTGCCTTCAGATCTTCAAAAAGCTGTTTCAGGGAATTATTTGTTATCAGAATACCTTTCTGAAACGGTAGTAAATATTCCTTTTCCTTAACTCGAAGATCTGTAACAGTTTTGGACATAGAATCCAAAATATTGTTCTGGACCTCAAGAGATAACCCATATGCTTTTTTCCTACCACGAGAATCTTCTGTAGGTACTCGAACATTGAGACAATCAAACCAATCATTCACCTGAAACAAAATCATTGTTGTTATAAAGTACGAGAAACATGTAATAACAAATTACCCCTTACATTTTTAAAGAAATCAGCACATTCGATCCAGGCCTCCTTATCAAATTTTCCAAGCACTCCACATCTTGATATTGCTTTAGAAACTGTATGGGAAAACATCTTTGTTGCTAGTTTCACCTTCTGCCTTTGAGCACCTCTTACATTCAATGAAACCAAAGATATTTTGTGGGCAATATTGAGATCTGTTGTACTTCTTAAATTGATAACTTTTTCAATTTTATCTTTGTTAATTTCAGTATTATTTACTTTGAAACCTTGGTCAACAAAATGATTTCTTAGTAGTTTTATGAGATGTGGAACATCAGCAAAAACATATATATTTTTTTGATTGACTGGATTAGTAAAGCTAGTTTGTGAAATACTAATATTTAAATCTTTATGTAATCCTCTGTTTCCTCCACCTAGATCGCTTACCATGGCCACTACTGGGAATCCAGCATTTTCTGCAAAGCTAATAATTTCAAACAGTATTTCTTTTGTCATTATACAGTCGTAATTATACAATATTGGTTGCTTCCAATTCCCAAATAATCCTCTTAATACTGCTACCTGTACGTACCTGTATGGCTTAAGTGTTTCATCATTAGCTTTGTCATACATGTATTCCTTTCGGACTTTCATCTCATCAAATGATAAGACGCAAAGTTTTTGTATATCAGTTAATTCTGATTTTTCAACAATCATGAAAACCTAAAAAAGTGTATTATTTATTTTAATGTTTAGTACTTGCAATTTTGCAAACTGCTACTATAAAATTAACAATCTTATCTTACTTGTTTTAAAATTCCAGGTTAGATTCACCTTCCTGCACCATCTTCTTAATGTTGATATGGCAGGTAAAGGATAACCTTTTTTCAAAAGAAGTCTATATGCTCGAGCCCCTGCAGAATGGATAACAATTCCCCTTGCAATATCTTCAACCGTCCATGTTGCTCTTTTTTGTGGATTTTTTAGTTTTTTGACCTGGTTAGGTGTGAAGAATTTATGGAACATTTGATTTTCATTTTTCAGATATTCAATTTCTTGTCTTAGTTGGAGTATGGTTTTATCCCTGATATCAGGCTCTGTCATAATGCTGAAAATAACATCAATTAGTAAACTTATGTGACAACTTTTTTTGGTACTTTTTGAGCTTCCTATACATATTATGAAAATTAATTATTTTACTATTTCAAACTTAGGTAGACACAATAGTACATATAATAATATAAAATTTCTTACCTAACATCTTTTCTTTCAACTAATACCACTGATAAGTCTTGAGATAAGTTGATTTCAAGGTCTTTTTCTTGGATATCTCTTGATTCTTTTGAATGAATTTCAGATGCAATCTCTACAATACTTTCTTCACCAATGCATTCACTAAAATAAGTATGTGTCAAATAAAATCTACTAAACTAAATCTAAATATGACATTTGTAAGAACCATCCAAAGTTAAACCAAATCTTGGTTTTCTATCTAGTACTCACCTAGCTAAATCAGATGCTGAAGCTGAATTAAGAAGATTCTGAACACATTTTTTTGATTCCCTTTTTCTTAAACGTTCCTGTCTTTTTGAGTTGCTTTCCACTGGTTTCGCAAAAGGTAAATACAATGTAGGCACTGCATCTTCTTTTAAAAGACGGTGATTTTTAAAAGACACTCCCATAAGTTCAGATTTTAAATTTCTCTTAAAACTATCTGCAGTAAAATGTTTGGAACAAATCCTTCCATTTTTAGGAATAAAATTGTCCTTTCTCTTACATGCCTCTACCCATATTTTTACAATCTTTGGATTGTTTGGAAACCGAAAAAACATAATATCTTTCTGAACCACTTTACTTTGGTTGTCACTATTGCACAGGGCTATTGAACACCTCATCTTTAGATAACGAAAAGAGTATCTTTCCCTTACAAAAATTAAATGATAACTCTACACTTCACAACAACAACAATACTAGAGGTTGAGGTTATGCTTTACCTCTCCACATTACGTCACAGATATAAACGACAGCTCCGCCCTCACGCGCAAGATCATATCTTCTCTTTTCTTTGTATCATGAGTTCCACCTACAATATAATATCCCCTCCACCCACGAATGAAGCGCCGGAGCTGGCCTACTGTCATTCGAATTTGACAGTGAACGAGTTTGTACGTGTTAGTTTTCGACGCTCTCCTAAACTTATAACTTTCTTAAGTGCATTATTTGTTTCAAGCTTATTGTTTCGTTTTAATTATAATGGATTACGATAATACAGGTAAGAACTATTGTTTTTGAAAACACAATAAATCAGTTCACATTATCTATCATTAATTTTGAACACGACAAACATCACCTTGTTCATAATGTATTTTTATACATCAATTTATATTCAATATCTGTTTTAAAGTACTTTTTAGTCCGTCCCTGTCATAATTTTTATTATAATAAATACTTGACATATGTAACTAAGTAATTCTATAAAAAACAGCCGCGCAAATTCGCGCTTTTTTGAGTTAAGCCTCTTTGAAATGCTCTATGTCAAATATTTCAAAATATTGAGTTTGCGTTATTTTGTATTAAACCCGTTTTTCATTTGTTTCAGGTCTACCTACTGCATCGGGTACTAAAGTAGTGACTCGTCAATATATATTTGACCAATTAAAAAGTCAAAATTTACCAACATTAAATGGAAAACTTGACTATTATGAGAATTTTCTCCTAATGCGTTATGGGCAAAACCAAGAGGCTAAAGATGTCTTCAAACAAAAATATTCTAATAAAATACTCACAAATTAAGCAACGATTGACAAAATCAAATAAACACCTAGGCGTTTTCCTGAAAAAAAAAACAATTGTGGTTAGAGGGAACATTCGAAATTCCTATTGAAACAGTCTTTGCTCAAGGTCGACCACCCAAGTCTTTTGGGGAATTAAGTGAGCGTAGTAAACGAAGGAAGACGGAAGAAATAAGAGCCTCCGTAGGTAATGAAGTTATTGTCCACACTGCTAAATCTGTGTTGCATACAACAGGACATAGGACCGCCTCAAAATTGCTTAAAGAGATTACCAACTCACCAACACGGGCCAGTAAATATAGAAAAGCCTACAGTAAACTTTGCGACAAGGATGAGCTACCTCCATTGACGTCTCTGCAAGCACTCAAGATGTTAGTTGAAGCTGATCTATCAAGACTGCAGTATGAGCTAGTAAGAGCAACAAATCCAAAACATTTCCCTTGCTATGATCTTGTTTTGAAAGCTAAACAAGAGTGCTATCCGCCGAAAGAATCCCTAAAAATTACGTCTACCTGCGCAGAGAGCAACCTACAGTGCCTAATGGATCTAACCGTGACACGATTATCAAAATATCTAGAAGATGTGCTAATTCGACTTAACGACCAATAGAGGAAGTCTTTAATGATAATTTGCAAATGGGGTTGTGACGGTGCCCAATAATCCGAATTTAAACAAAGTTTCAATAATGATACTGATTCAGATGCCAACATTTTTATGAGTTCCTTTGTACCTTTACGCATTGTTTGTGGAAAAAACGGTAGTAAAATTATATGGCAAAATCCAACCCCTTCTTCGTCAAAATTTTGCCGGCCAAGTCGATTTAGATTTGTAAAAGAAACAACAGATGTAACTAAAGAAGAAATAAAATATGTGCAGGAGTCTATTAAACAACTAAACTGTACAGTTGTTACGTTAAATGAAGAAGAGTTTTCGTTCGGACACCAACTCACAATGAGTATGATTGACGGTAAGGTGTGCAACGCAGCCACAGATACAAAGTCAACATCCCAGTGCTACATTTGTGGGGCTACCTCGAAGAACTTTAATGATTTGTCAATGAAAAATACTGTAAACCCTCAAGCTTTGGAATTCGGTTTGTCAATATTACACGCACGGATCCGTATTTTTGAAAGTAATATACACCTTGCATATAAACTACCTGTAAAAAAATACAGGGAAAGAAAAAGTGACGAAGAAAAGGCATTAGAAGTCCAAAAGAAGTCGGAAATTCAGGAGAGGTTTCGGAATGAAACCGGACTACTCGTTGACATGCCAAAGGCCAACTTTGGCAACACCAATGATGGCAACACAAGCCGCAGATTTTTTGAAAACCCCGAATTGGCTTCAGACATTACAGGAATTAGCTTTGATCTGATTTACAGATTTAAAGTTATTTTAGAAGCTATTTCAAGTGGCCACAAAATAGATGCTGATAAATTTGATACGTATGCGTACGAAACAGCAAAAGTGTATGTGGAACTGTATGATTGGCACCCAATGACGCCAACCATGCACAAGCTATTGATACATGGAAGCCAAATTATAAAAAGTTCGCTACTTCCAATAGGACAGCTATCAGAAGAAGCTGCAGAAGCCCGGAACAAGCATTTCCGATCATACCGGTTAAATTTTGCTAGAAAGTTTTCTAGGGAGGAGTGTAACTTAGATATATATTATAGGCTTTTGTTAAGTTCAGATCCCTTTATTAGTTGCTCGAGACAAATAAAAAAACCTTCACGCAAGGCATTTATATCTGAAACGATTGAACTTTTATTACCTGCTGACCCAAACACAGAGTCAGTGGAGACGTCTGAACCGGAAGATAATGATTATTAATTTATTTTTCTTTATTGTTAATTCGAGTTTTCATTCATTTGTATTTTGTAAATATTACTGTTTTTTATAACATGACAAATATATTTGTTGTAAAAAATATTTTTTTTCTTTACTACAAATTTTTCTTTAATTTAATTGAACGTAGAACCAAAATTACCCCAAAAATAATTTTGGCCGCCTAAATCTTTGAAATCTATGTATGTGCGACGGAGCTAAAACTGGTTTCGACGCAGCTACTGGAAATTTTTCAGCTATCAACTTGTCTATTTCTGACCCATCGACGTTACTAAATCACACATGGCAAACCGTAGACGATTTATATGGAAGTAATCATTATCCAATAATAGTCAAAAAAATTTTCAACCCCACAACAAAAACCAATCCTTTGCAAAAGTGGAAAATTAAGCAAGCCAACTGGAATATTTTTAAAACAAAAATTACTGAAGAAATATCGAATATACCTATAATTGAAGAAGAAATAAACTTAACTTTAAAATTGTTTAATAACTTAATCACTGAAGCCGCCACAATCGCAATAGGAAAAACAAAGTATATAACAAAAAACAAAGTTGTTCCCTGGTGGAATGAAGAATGTAAATTGGCAATAAAACAAAGTAAAAAAGCTTTAAATACTTTCAAAAGACATAAAACCAATGAGAACTTAATAGAGCTATAGAAAAAAGGGCATATGCAAAATTAATTACTTCCAGATCTAAAAAAGAGTCTTTGAAAAAATACGTTCAAAGTATTAACAGGAATACAAACATGTCATCAGCATGGAAAAAAAGTTAAGAAGATATCTGGCATCAGTACACAAAATGGAATAAAATACCTAGAATGAAATGGAAACATAATTAATGAAAACAAAAATATTGTAGAATAATTAGCTGAAACATACAGGCAAGATTCTACAAATGAAAATTACAGCAATACTTTTTTACGATATCGAGAAGAAGAATTAAATCCAATAGAAATTATAGCCAATAACGATGATATAAATACTCCAATTAATACAACAGAACTATTAGAAACAATCCAAATGTTAAAAGACACATCACCAGGTCCAGATGACATAACCGCAAGATTCTTAAAACAGTTACCTAACGAAGCTTTAGACTTTCTATTGAATATTTTTAATACAATCTGGTGTTAACAAAAATTTCCTGACTTATGAAGACAAGCTATTGTCATCCCTATACTAAAACCTTGCAAACCGGCTACCGCGGCAGAATCATATAGGCCAATATCACTTACATGTTCTACTTGCAAACTGCTAGAGAAAATAATAAATAATAGACTTATGTGGTATTTGGAACATCACAATTTACTTATATCGGAACAGGCTGGATTTCGTCCTTTGAGATCTACTATAGACAATGTTTTGTCTATAGTAGATCTCAAAGGAAAGATCTTGTAGAAAGTCAAATTAATGAAGCCTTCTGTAACAGACAGAAATACGTAACTGTTTACTTTGACATCCACAAAGCACTTGACTTAGCATGGCGACACAGAATATTAACAAAGTTGCAGACTTAGGGAATTCAAGGAAACATGTTGGCATTTTTGAATAACTTAAAAAATAAAAAAATATAAAAAATCTCAAGAGACTTGCACAAAAAATATTAACTCGATGGTCAAAATTTTACAAGAAGAACTAAATAGAATCGAAAGTTGGTCTAATAGGAGTGGATTCTATTTTTCAGCTGACAAGACACAATATATTATTTTTTCCAAAAAGCCTATTCACACCAACATACCTGCCTTAAAATTCGGTACAAAGTTTTTAAAACGAAGTACAAAGATAACATATTTAGGCATAGTATTCGACAAAACTTTAAGTTGAAAACCACATATTAAACAATTGGCGATATCATGTCAAAATGGTATAAATCTTCTTAAATGTTTAGCCAACAAACAATGGGGTGCTGACGAAGATACATTATTACTGTTGTATAGAAGCCTAATCCGATCGAAATTGGACTACGGATGCATTGGATATTCTTCAGCGTCGAAGTCAAATTTAAAAATCTTAGACGTTATACACAACAATGCATTACGCATAATCTCTGGAGCTTATAGAACAACTATTGTTGCAAGCCTCGAGTGGGAACTTGGAGAGCCATCATTACATGAACGACGGAAATTGCTTAGTCTATCTTACGCTTCAAAACAAACATCACTACAACCTGACAACCATTTTCTTACTCAGTTATCGTTATCAAATATCAATATAAGAACACATTTACCATTTCAATTAAGGATCAAAAACATTTTAAGCTCTATTAAAATTTTTAACTTTCCCTCAACACATTCAGCAAACGTAAACACGCCACCTCCCTGGTTAATAACTTTGCCTACTTTAAATTTAGAACTATCATCATATCATAAATCTGAAACTAATCCACAAATATTTATAAGCAATTATAATAGAATACTTTCTTCTTTCCCTGAATATACCCAAGTTTACACAGATGCATCTAAAATAACTTCTGGTGTAGGATCATCATTTGTTATAAGAGACAATAAAAAGTTTCAAATTGCCCACAGAATCCACTGTGATAACTGGAAAATTGTGTGCAATATACAGAGCTCTAATTCACATACAAACAGTCAACCAGATAAATTCCTTATTATTAATGACTAAACTGTCAAAAATGTACACTTGCAAGCCGTTAGCTAAATTAATTAAAAACAAGATGCAGCAGCTGGAAAACAAAACATTAGTCTTCGTGTGGGTTCCATCACATATAAGCATTAAAGGAAACGAACTAGCTGATAAAAATGCTCGAGAAATAGCAAATTCCCCAAATATCAGACCGATAATAAAACCATTAGCAGAAGATCTCAATCCGTACTTTAAACAAAAGCTGATATGTAATTGGATTAAATGTTGGGAAGAAAAATCCTCAAAGTTAAAAGAAATTAAACCAAATTTTGGACGATGGACTAACAACGCCCCTAGCCGTTTCCTTCAGGTTGTATTAACCAGGCTCCGATTACAACACAGCAAACTCGCACATGAATATCTCATGAAGAAGGAACCTCAACCAAAATGTACAAGTTGTGACGTGCCGTTAACAGTGAAACACGTATTAACGGAGTGCCCAAATATAGTGCTGAAAGACTAACTAATAAAATTCCATCAGTTATAAGGGACATCTTTAGTGAGTGTACCAGTGAAAATATTGTGAAATTTTTAAGAGACTGTAAAATATTGAACCACATATAACTATGTTATTTATTTGTTATTGTAATCATTACTGTTTTCATTGAATTCATCCGCCAATAACCAATATGGTTGATGCGGCTGCCTTTAAATAAAAAAAATCTTTTTGTTTAAAATAGAATTAGATATGTTGCACAAATTATTTTTAATATATCATCGCAAAATGGTAAACGGTAAGTAACTATTTAATTTTTAATAATTTTTAAACTTTTTATTCTCTGAATTTCTCGTTCCACATGCACACTAGGTCTTGCGATGGCAGCTGCCTGCAGAGATTTTTTTCTATAAAGTTGTTTTCTCTTCTTTAAAAAGGGCGGTCTTATTTATTTCACTAAATATTATTGACATTCCTCCTCAACTCAAAACCCTTTGTCCACCATTATTGCATCGCTAAGTTCTACCTTTATTGATTTAGATACAATTTATTCAATGCATATTTATTCTGTGTAAGAATTTTTTTTTTATTTAGAAAATCGCATCGACCAAATGGCCATTAGCGAAAAAGTAATGGATTATATTAGGTACAACTACTGCATTACAATTTGGGTTTTAAATATTGTGGTACTTATTAATGTCTTTCAAGAAATTCAGAGTATTTTTAAAGTTACAGTCTGCACTTAGAGCTTCTAGAATTGTTCCTGGTATCTTGTTGTTACTTCGTTGTTAATTTAGAGGGGGCATTCACATAGTATGTGCATTATTGTTAGTGTCGTATTACACATTTCACATCGCGACGGTTCGCACTTTTTAATTAAGTAATCATGCGTTAATCTAGTATGTCCGAGTCTTAGGTGCGTTACTATTATTTCTTGGCTTCTTGACGTAGGTAACACATTCCATGTTATTAATGTTAACACATTACATTGTTTATTGCTCGCTTAACAAATCATATTTTACAATTCCAGTAGAGTATATTGTAGAATTTGTAAGAAAAATTATTTATTTCAAAGATATACAATTCTTTTAAAATAAAATGTAAATGTTTTTTTTTAATTATACATTAATTTAATACATATTCTATTTAGTATAGTACATTAAAATTATTTACTTAAAAGAATTATGTTATAGTCAGATTTCATTTTGTACGAACCTTGTTCATTTTAAAACTTATTTTTACTTATGGGGTTTGATGTGTTTATAATTGCACAAATTACTTTTAATATGTCATCATATTATGGCAAAGTTGAGTACCAATTTGTTCCTTCATAATTTTAAATACTTTAATTTTTTGACTTACTCGTTCAACGTGCACTCAAGCTCTTACGATTTCAGCTGCCTGCACTGATTCTTCTTTAGAAAGTTGTTTTGTTTTTAAGAAGGGAAGTCTTATTAATTTCACCAAATATTCTTCACACTCCTTTTCAATCAAAACTTCCTTATCTACTATAATTGCATCGTTAGGGTCTAATTTTAATATAACTTTTTCATTAGTAAATATATTCTTATCCGATGCTCTACCTCCGTAACAAGGACTTTACTTTTTTTATAATGTGAGTAAGTTTTACTTCTATATTGCAATGATTTACAACATATATAAGATATATATATATATAACATATATAAGATATATATATATATATATATATATATATATATATATATATATATATATATATATATATATAAATGAATAAAGGATAAATTTAAATGTAGTTTCATCAACACTAACAACACTTCTACAATCAAATTTTTAACTCCATTGTCATTGTCACTTACAATGTTCAAGACGCACTTTAAAATTAATTTAAAAGTATTCATATTGACAGCTGTAAAAGCTACCATTTTTTTATTTGTATTAATAAATGGTAGTAAATCATATTTTGATTTCTCCTTACAACTTGTTAGGGAATTTGGTGTTTGTGTATGTAGTTTTCTCGGACTTGGATAACTTAACACAGACTCTTGTGCATTTGCAACACTACAGTCAGACTCAGGATCATGCTGACTTGCAGTACTGTGGCCAGAATCTTGATTTAATCTCAAATTTAAAGCACAATTAAAGAAGTTTAATATTATTTATTTATTATTAAGTATTTATTCATTTTGTTTACTTTCAAAACGTTCAAGTAATAACAAAAGTGATTGAACTTCAATACTAACATATTGTTACTCAGAGAACGATGGAAAAATACTTATCGAAAGTACATACTGTCCCAGTATGACGTATCCGTACCATCACCACAAGAGAGCCGTCAACTCCTATTCGCTGTCTTATCCCATCATTACGTATTCTCTCTCTGCGTGACACTCCTACTGATCATCTAAAAGCGCCCATTTCTACTGCCTCCAGTTTTCTTCTGTTGTTTTCGGTTAATCGCCAAGTTTCTGCTCCGTACAATAGACTGCTTTTAATAAGAGATTCGTAAATATTGTGTTTTCTTCTTTTTCCTATTTCATGACCCCACAGTACGCTGTTTAGACAATCTATTGTTTTTCTGGATTGCGTTATTCTTCTCTTTATTTCTTTATCATCTTTCTCCGTTGTGTCAAAAACGATTCCTAGGTATGTGTAATGGTCGCAGGGCATGATGATTTCGTTATTTTCTGTGATGTTCGATAGTTCGGTACCTATTGGCAGGTATTTTGTTTTTTCTGTATTAATTTCTAGTCCCCACTTTCTACATTTTTCTTGTAATTTCCTTGCCATGTACTCCAGATCATCTTTATCGTTTGCTATAACAACCTGGTCATCAGCAAACTGCAATGTATACAAGCAAATCTCTCCAAGGTCTACGCCCATGCCTCTGCATTTTCGTTTCCACTCTTTCAATGCTTTTGCAACATATATTTTAAACAAGGTCGGTGATTCACAACACCTGACGTAGACCTTTATTAACCAGGAAGCTTGGCGATAATCTGTTTCCAGTTTTTACTTGTGATGTTGACCCTTCATACAAATTTCTTAAGGCTTTTATTAAGGTGACACTAATATTCGGCTGTCTTAACACGTTCCAGAGTTTGTTTACAGGAACTGTATTCTGCAAGTCAATAAACACGAGGTGGGTTTCTTAATTTGTGCTTATTTTTCTTTTCTATTAGTTGTTTGAGGCAGAAGATATTATCAGTACAGCTTCTTTCTGTTCGAAAACCGGATTGTTCTTCTTCTTGTATAAATTGATTTATGCACCAAGTGACGGTTTCAAACAATTTTTGTGATCCACATTTTATTAGTTCGGCTGAGATATCCCCTGGTCCTGGAGACCTACGGATTTTGCAGTTGTTTTATAGCTTTTCTAATGTCTGTCACTTGTATTGTTATATCTTCTCCTTCAATATTAACCTCTGTTGGTGATTGAGTTAAGTATTCGTCCCTATTTTCTGTCAGTAGTTCCTCATAGTACTTTTCCCATTTTTGGGTGGATATTAATTGAATGTTTGTGCTCTTCCTTGCGTTAGTTCTTATTTTAATAAGGAACTTCCATGTTTCTGTACATTTTCTGCCTCACAGGTAGGTATTAATTTCCTTGCACTTCTTATCCCACATTTCTCTTTTTGCTTGTACTGTTGAATCGGTGAGTTGAAAAAGGTACCCGAGTCATTTTTTACAAGTTTCGGGAAACGCAAAAAAACTTGATAACTTGTTTACTTTTTAAATTAAAATTTCCAGAAAAATTCCAGAAGTTGCAATTGGTGATAGAAACTATATAATAAGCAAAATATAACCAAAGTTTAGGTAGGTTATTAATAAAAAAATATTTATCATTGTTGACTTAGGTACCTTTTGCTCTCAATTGACATTTTTTTAAGTACCACTTAAAAAAAATCACTAAAGAAGGTAAATAATAAGCCTGTTTAAGAAAAAACCTTTATTGGTAACATTTTTATTTACAAAATACTAAATTAAACAGTTTTAATTTTTTGTTTGTTAAATAGTTGCCAATCCTTCATCTTTTTAATCCGTTGTTTCCCAATTCAGTATTTCGTCATAAAATTGGATGTGGTCGCTTGGAATGTAATCATACAATCTTCTCAAATCATCAATTTTTTTCTTTTTGATTGGTACAAAACCCCTGGGATAAGCTTTTGTATCAGGTAGCGCGAGACAACGATTCTTCTGCAAGTTGAATGTATGTAACGTTTGAAACTCTACTGATCTTATGTGCAAACTTGCTTTGACACTACCTTTTTCCAAATGTGAATACTGAAAATAGTGAAACTTTGAAATATTAAGCGATTGCTTTTCTTGATGAGGCAAGGTTTTTGTTTCGGTTGATACTACAGTCCTTTTATAGACTGTAGGCCACCAATTGGTGTAGTCAACAACCATTTCGGTCTCAACTAAGGTCACCGTGCATGGAGATTTCTTTGAAGAGTTTACAATCAATTCACAAATTTCCTTAGGGGTAAAAATCCTATTTTGTCTTCTCATTGGCCTCTTTATCATGCTGAAGCTTCTGTCGCAAGGGTTATAAGAGTGACCGCGCAAAGGGAAAAATTGCTCCACGACTTTGAACCTTCCTAAGTCACACAAAGCCATACAAACTTTAGACAATGTGTGGTTTTTGTTCTGTCCCCAACAATTATCAGAAAATAGGTGGAGTTCCTCAACTTCATTAGGTAGTGTGCTAATGTAATTCATTAAAAATGAGGTAACATCATTGCTTCCTTTGTTGGCTTTTCCTTTATGGTAAACATAAAAATGAGACAGTTTAGTTTTTGTGTTATAAACACAGAAAACTTGTACGGTTAATTGGCACAGGTAAAATACTTCTTGCACCGGTATTTTGGGCAACTCAATGTTTTGCATAAAGTCAAAGACTAGGCCAACAATTTTGTCATTTGACTCAGACAAATTTGTTGTATTTTTAAGAGCATTCTGAAATTGCTTGGCACGCCTACGATGAACCATTAATTCAGCCGTCGCCACACGCTTTGCATTTTCATTAAGATGAGGGCTTTTCACTTTAACTTGACGTTCCTCACAGTAGGCACAGGTGTCAATTTGCGGTTTACCAAATTTCAAATAAAAGTTTTCATTGAAATACTTGAGATAAAACTCGTATTTAAGACTAATACTGGGATATTGCTCATTGAAGAGCTCATGCATTTTTCTTACTGTCAGTTCTGAAGACAAGTAAGGGCATTCTTTTGCTGCGTAATGTGTTTTTTTAACTGGGAAAGATTCAATGTGATCATGAATCAATTTGAGCAAATCAGGTGTTTTTTTGTTAGAAGGGGATTTTTTCCCTCTCATGTCCCGAGGAGATTGCCCATCTTTTAATAACTTTCGAATTCGCCTAATTTTTTTATCTGTGACATCATAAAGTCGGAAAAAGGCATTTCTATAAACTTAAATCTTTTTACCTTGGTGAAGTACATGATACTTAAAGGTATTGTCAAGTTCTTTAGATTCATTTCCCTTCCTTGGTCTTCTTTGTTTGACGTCAAATGCTTCAATCATGCGTTGCAAGTGTAGATCTTGTTCGTTCTTACTCCCCAATTTGTATAATGAATCAAATATCAAGGTAGTATCGGCTTCATCAAATTGTTCAAAACACTTCCTTGTGCATCTGGAAATAAAGCGAATAGCATTAGGAGACAGCAGAAAAAAATACTTCGCAGGGGTTTAAATTGGTTACAAACAGTAAAATGTGTAAGAAACAAACATCAAAGTTATGGGCTGGAAAATGTATAACCTGAAATAAAATAGGAGCCCACACAATGATCTACATTCATTGCCTCAGTAGTAATATGGCTTGGATAGGATTCATGTATGTATAGGCCTAAGAATAAAGTTTAACCAACCTTTTAATAGTACCACTAGGCCTTGGCTTAGACTTTGTTAACTTGTAAAAATTCAGGTAGATGTTGTATAATCAACAGCTAACCTATTATCTAGAACGTTATTTTAGTTAACTAACAAAAACTTTGCCTAGTAGGCTAATGAAACATGTAAAATAGGCTATTGAAACATAACCTATAACAGGGTTATGTTTATTCTTGTAATCCGATAACATTCGTTTTGTTTTACAACATAAATAAAATATAATTTAGAGTTAACCATTCAGAACAAAGTATAGTGTTATTGAAGTTTAAATTTGTGAAATCTTACCTGCATGGTGATGAAACAGCTTTGGCTCTTTTAACTGTACCACTATGATTAATGCACTCTTCCCCTTGTAGGATTTTTTGTTTTATTATGTTCCTTTTATAACGTTCAGGATGTCTTTGTCTTTTTCTACTTCCTTGTATATTTTCAAGGTCATCTTCCATGTTTTAAGATCACAATTGCCACTAATAATCAACTTAATCTTAATGTTTAAAACAAGAAAATGTGTTGTCAACAACAACGTTGATTTCCCTTGGCAGCAGACAGCTGACTGACGACTGCCCACCAAACACAGAGTAGTAAACAAAAGAAGTTGGGTGGAAAAACGTACCTGAGTCAGTGACTGAGGTACCTTTTATCTCTCAACACATAAAACTGTGTATTGAAATATACCATTTAGAGAACTTTTCTGAGGTCCCTTTTTACACTAAGACATGTGTCTACCTTTAAGGAAATAAAATCCGCTAAAAAGTCAAAATGCCTGATTTTTGACTGAGGTACCTTTTTCAACTCACCGATTCTGTTGTTCTTCTTGTTATTCTTTTGAGTTCCAGTATTCATCTCTATCTTTGTGTTGTTTACTGCTCAGCCATTTGATTTACGCTTGCTTTTTATCTTCTACGAGTGCTTCTATTTCTTTGTTCCACCATAATTTTTCACTTTGTCTTTGAGTGTTAGAGCCGAGTGCTTCTTCTGCAGCTTTTTTAACGCTAACGACTACGTTTTTATATACCTCCTCTACTGTTGATGTTTCAGTTATATTCCTTAGTTTGCCATCCAGTCTTTGTTGATATAGTATTCTTGTACTTTCTTGGGTCAAACTATCCCAATTATAACTTCTTTTTTCCAAAGTTTCTTCTTGTTGGTTACAGGTTACTTTTGATTTTACGACATAATGATCTGAACTACATGTTATTCCTCTGTATGCTCTTGTGTCCTGTACTTGCATATTAGTATTTTGTTTTATGATGACATAGTCTATAATTGATTTTAGATTTCTTGTAGTTTGAGTCCAGGTTTACTTGTGCACCTTTCTATGTTTAAAAAATCCATTGATTATTATTAATTGATGGTTTTCACATATTTCAATCAGCCTCGCACCATTATCATTCTGGTTTATTTCTCCGTAGGGACCTACCACCTTATTATTTACTTTACGACCTAATCTACTGTTCAGGTCTCCCATAACTACCAATTCTCTTCTATTTCCAATTTTCGTAATTTCGCCGTTAACTTTAGCAAAGAACTCATCTTTATTTGTGTAAGGTTCATCATCACTGATTGCACAAATCCCAAGTATCGTAATAGGTGTTTGTTTCATCGTTATTTTTACGAGGATTATATTTTCGTCCATTGCTTCAAAGTCAGTGATTTTATGTTTATGTTTTTTGTGTATTAGAACCGTATACTCCTCTTTTCGCTCTCTCGTGTTTTGAAACTCCGCTGAATATATGTACATAATTGTTAACTTTTTCTATACCTATTCCTTTCTTCTTTCGGTTAACCCTTTGTGTCCCGACGGTACGTCTGAGTACCACTGTTTTCAAAGCACATTATAAAAATAATGAATAACATATTCTTTCTTCCGACTCGACGGTACTTAAAAGTCTACATTATTAGATGTGTCTAACACTCGTAGGTCACAAAAGTGACAGCGGTATTCTAACAATATCACCAAATTCAGTCATAGTTGGCGTCTATTGAACGAGTGTACGTGCTTGTTTATAAAGATAAACTTATTTTGTTGTTTATTCATCATAAGCAGAAATTTTTGTGGCAGGTATCTAATTTATATGTTGTTTTTTACTTTGAATAATAAAAACTTAGAATTATTATGTTATTATAGTTCACATGAACATTTTTATAGCAGGTACTTGAAAGTACCGTTGGTTTCAAACACAGGTTAGCATTTATATTTATAAAGTTTATTTTTCCTACCCACATAAACAATGTATATATAAATATTTTTTTAGAGTAAGAACTGATTATCTTATTCTTTTCAGATTTATAATTTCTGTAAAATGAATAGACCTAAAAATTATTGGACCAAACCTCTCACAGATGAAGAGTTAATGTTAGAAGCGAAGCTAATACTACAAGATTTGCCGCTAGATAATAATCAAGATACTGATATTGAAGAAGATGATCAAGAAGTGATAGAGAATCTTAGTGCTCTAGACAGAGATGAACATTGCTTTTCGGAAGAGGTGGTGCAGAAGGGTATAGATAATGAAAAACAAGAAAATGACGAAAGTGAAAGGAGTGAATCGGAAAACGAAATCAATACAAACAATATAGATAAAAATGACAAAATACAAGAAGAAGAGCCAATACCAAAAAATAAAACGAACACAGCAAAAAATAGTGATCGTTCAAAACACTCGAAGTCAAATAAAAATGACAAAAATGAACCACAAAGGAAATGGCAAAAGGTAGAGAAGGCCACTCTTTTACCAGATTATACATATCCTGAAGGGATATTAGGTGATCAATTTCTCACCTGCAAAACAGCAACAGATTATTTTTTAACTGTATTAGGAACCTCACTAAAAGAGATTTGTTACAAATCGAATTTATATGCCACACAGAAGAACAAGACACTTAATTTAAAAGAAGAAGAACTTATGTGTTTTATTGGTATAACCTTTTTTATGAGCTATCATAAGTTACCTAGCTATAAACAATATTGGAGTACTGCTGAAGACTTGGCAGTATCTCTAATTAGTCGAGCTATGTCCAGAAACAGATTCCAGGAAATTCTGTCATATTTGCACGCAAATAACAATTATTCTATACCTATAGGCAACACTGACAAACTATATAAAGTTCGTCCATTATTAGATACACTAAACAAGCAGTTTAGTGTTCTCTACGATGGCACTAGAGCAGTCGCTATTGATAGATTGCAAGGAAGAAACAACCAGATGCCTCAACTGTGACGTGAATGGACATGTGGCGAATTCAAGAATATGTCCAAAGTTCAACCGACTGGTTGAAAATAGGAACCACTAAGGACTAATCCGAAGAAGAGTACGAGAGTGTAAAAGAGAGCGCGAAAGAAGTCGAAGGTTTAGAAATGGCAAATAAAGAAAACAAGACTCTAGAGCTGAGGGTGCTCCAAACTAATGTTGGAACGGCAAGATTAGCACACGATCTTGCTGAGGCTGCCGCGGTAGAAAAGAACATCGATGTACTGGTGACGGCAGAACCAAATCCAACAGCAGTGAAGAGAAGAGGATGGTTTGTAGATACGACCGGGAGGGCTGCTGTACGAATCTACAATAGGAAGCTGCGAGTGTATGAAATTAAGCCGAAAGAAGGATATGTGATTGTTTCAGATGGAGGGGGTGCGGCTGGTCTGCTGTTATATTTCTCCAAAACGTGACGGTGGGTGAGTACGAGATGAAGATAGATGAGATCATGCAGGAAGTGGTAAACACAGGAGGAGAATACGTAGTGCTGGGAGATTTTAACGCAAAAGCAGCGGAGTGGGGATCTCCCATCACCGATACTCGCGGCAGGATACTAACTGACTGGGTGGGTACTCTAGACCTAGTGGTTCTGAACACAGGTCTGGAACCTACGTTTGTTAGGAGAGGTACAGGTACATACATCGACGTGACCATGGCGACACAAGGAATAGCGGCGAAAGCAAGAGGCTGGAAGGTTTTGCCAGACTACACCGGAACTGAACATCAATACATCGAGTTCTCGATAACTGGAACGGGGACCACTAACACGGTCCGTGCATCGGGACGTCTGGGGGCAGATGCGGCGATGTGAATGACTGGAAAGTATACGAGGAGCTAATTAAATGGAGAGTAAGCATAATGGAGGGTCAATCACCGACGGTGGAAAGCCTGGAGAGAGTCATCAAAGAAGCGATGGAAGGAAGCAAGATTGGTCGCCAAGATGTCAACAGGATGCCATATTGGTGGAATGCGGACATCGAGGCACTAAGAAATGTATGTATAGCAATGAGAAGAAGATTAACAAGAGCAAGAGGCAGAGCAGGAATCAATCCTGAGGTCATCGAGGAGATCGAGGAAGAGTACCGCGCAAGGAAGAGGGAACTGTACAGGAAAATTCGTACAGAAAAAAGAAGGCACTGGAAAGAGCTGTGTGAAAAACTGGATGAGGACATATGGGGTCAGGGATACAAGATCGTTATGAAAAAGTTCCATGCGTATCCTCCTTACGAAATGCCTATGGACAAGAAGCTTGAGGTAACAAGAGAGCTCTTTCCGGACGGCAGATGTCATGGTGTATGGAGGGATGAAGGAGCTGAGCGGGCTGTACCCTTTACCATGGATGAACTTGTCGAGGCATTGGGTTCACTCAAGACTCGTAGGTCCCCCGGACTGGATCAGATACCACCTGAGGCGGTAAAGGGTCTAGGACGGGTGGAGCCTGCGTGGCTTCTGGAACACATAAATGCATTGCTGGAAGCACAAACCTTTCCTGAGCCTTGGAGAACATCGAGGTTAATACTGCTTCCCAAAGGTAGGGAAAAGTATCGCCCCATCTGTCTTCTTCCATGCATCAGTAAGCTCTATGAAAGGATGCTACGAGTACGCATAGACGAGATGATTGAGAGGTCAGGTGGTTTATCTCGGAGGCAATTTGGTTTTTGTAAAGGGAAAAGCACGATTGATGCAATTATGAGTGTACTCGAAACATTGCACAACAGAGGGAATGAACATCGCTGGGCGGCCCTGCTGTTGTTTGATGTTAAGAATGCATTCAATACGCTGCAGTGGAACGAGGTAATGAAGGCAATGGAGGAGAGAGAATGTCCTGGTTACCTGATGAATGTTATGGCGGAGTATCTGTCCGAGAGAAGGATTATGGTGGAAAAAGGCACGATCGTGGACGTGACGGCCGGGGTACCCCAGGGATCTGTCTTGGGCCCGACGCTATGGAATCTGGCATATGACGGGGTTATGCACTGTGAATACGGAGAGGGTACAACCCCCTTCGCATTCGCGGATGACCTCGCTGTACTGGTAGTAGCCCGGGATGAGCCAGATCTCAAATACCGGGTTCGGAACGCAGGTGGCGTCGTAAAGAAATGGATGACGCAGCACGGACTAAAACTTGCGACAGAGAAAACCGAAGCCATTATTCTGAAGGGGACAAGGAACAGGCAAGGTGTTGAATTAAAATGTGCGGGGGTATGTCTAACACCCAAGACACAAGTAAAATATCTAGGAGTGACATTGCACCAGAATGGAAAATGGGGGGAACACGTTCGGGAGGTGGTCCGAAAGGCTGCGAATAGTGCGGCTGCGTTAGGGAGAGTAATGCCGAACATTGGAGGACCCAAATCCGAAAGGAGGAGGGCCTTACACGGTGTTGTACAGTCTATCGTTCTCTACGCAGCACCAGTCTGGAGCGAGGCGGTAGAGATAACGGCCTATAGGAGTCTTATGAAACGAGTAGACAGAACAAGTCTGTTGCGAGTAGCATGCGCCTACAGGACTGTGTCTGCGGCAGCCTTATGGACCATCACTGGATGTGTTCCGTTGCATATTTTGGCGGTGGAAAGAAAAGAGCTTTATGAGAGAAGAGGCCCAAACCTTACTGTAGCTGAGAAAAGACAGGTAAGGGAAAGGTCAGTTGAAAGATGGCAAGAAGAATGGAACAATACGGAGGATGTGGCACAGTGGACGAAAATTCTCATCCCTAACATAAGAGTTTGGGTGGACTGTGACCACAGGCGATTGGATTATTTCCTGACGCAGGTGCTCACAGGACACGGGTGTTTTAGGGCCTACCTTTATAGGATCGGTAAGGCTGATACAGATGAATGCCTGTATTGTGGATATTCGGACACTGTGACACATACGATGTTAGATTGCAGCAGATGGATAGTGGAAAGGAACAGAATGGAGAGAGAGACAGGTGTGAATTTTGTTACAGTGAGAGAAATGATTGAGAGAATGATTGAAAATAAATTAGGTTGGATTAACATACACAGTTATATCCGTGCAGTGATCAAAAAAAAGGAAGAGGAAGAAAGACAGCTGAACCAACGGCAAAGGTAGAGTGAATGATGCTGAAAGGTGAAGTGGGTCACACTTTTTGAGTTAGAATGCGTGAGTATGACTGTGGGGAAAGAGGAAATATCCTTCTGAGAATGATGCCGAACTAGGAGTGTGAATGTGTATGAATGGAGAATGAATGAATAAAGGTAGTGCTTCGGAAGTGATGCCGGCCTTACAGCGGCCATTCCGCTTCCGGATCGCTGGATGACAGAGGAGGGTCTGGTTTAGCAGGTAGGCGTTCGGCGTAGACTCGGCGACGAGAGGGCATTTTAAAGTACCTCGGGAACTATCGCTGGGAGTACGAAGAACGAATCCTGCACTAAGGTCAGTCAGGCGGCGTCCTGGACTGAGATGTCTTTTGAAGATTCCAGACCCCCCCTCTATAAAGACGAAAAAAAAAAAAAAAAAAAAAGTCGCTGTTGATGAATATATGATTTTGTTCAAGGGTAGATCTTCCCTAAAACAATATAACCCTAAAAAGCCGATAAAACGGGGTTACAAATTATGGTGTTTGGCAGACAAAAAAGGTTATATAAAAGCGTTTGATGTATATCAAGGAAGAGCTACAGAACTTCAAAAAGGTAATATTGCATTGGGACTAGGAGAAAGAGTTGCATTGGGACAAAAATAAAATTATATATATTGACAATTATTTTACAAGTATTCCACTTTTAGAAACATTAAAAACTAAAAACACTTTGGCGTGTGAAACAATTTGTGTTAACAGAAAAAATGGCCCTGAGAACCTAAAAACAGATAAAGAATTGGAGAGAGGTCAATTTGACTACCGAGTGTCAGCTCAAGAAATTAGTTATTTTAGATGGAAAGATAATAAATGTGTCAACTTTTGTTCAAATTTTCTTGGTACTGAAGTCATGACCGTTCAGAGAAAACAAAAGGATGGAACGAAAATAAATGTATCCTGTCCAACAGTTGTAGCTGATTACAATCAGTACATGGGAGGAGTAGATCTTGCTGATCAACTACGTGGGTCATATGGATTCAATCGTAGATCCAAAAAATGGTGGCACAGATTATTCTTAAGATTTCATTGATTTTGTCAACACTTTTATTTTATACTCTCAATCTGAAGAAGAGGCAATGACACTTAACATTTTAGACGATTAGTAGCTTTGGGGTTCATCACTAAATTGAACAACAAACGACGAAGAAGTAACAACAATCACATCCAAGTTTCCAAACGCAGGAGATACGCCTATAGTGTGCCAAATGATATAAGGTTAGGGAACAGAGGAATTCATTGGATTCAGTATTATAGTGAACGTAGAAGATGTGAAATGTGCTCTTCTCAGGCAATACAGTCTCGGCCGCATTCAAAATGTATTACTTGCAATGTTTTTCTTTGTTCAAATAAAAAAAAAATTGTTTTAATGAATATCATGACATTATATAAATAAATATTTGTAGCAACACCTCTTCCTACCAATTTTTTTGTAATATCCCTAAGTCCGAAGGTACTTTAAAGTACCACTACCCCTACATGTGAGATAAGAGAGAGCATATATTTTTGACTTTAATTATATGTTTAGAAACATCATTATATGTACAAATGTTAAATATTACGTTTATTCTTGAAAAAAATCTATATTTAAGACACACAGGGTTAAGACAACTATATCCATATCTAGTTTTTTAATTTCTTCAGTTATTTCTTCCATCTTTTCGCTGATACTCTGCACATTCCAGGTGCCATCGTTCATAATCCTTTTCCGTCGCCGAAGTCGTTTATTATTTAATCCGTCCGAGATTCCGAGGCAATCTTTAAGCTTTTTGGTATTTTCTAATTTTTACAAGTGCGAGGGAACCGGCCTGACGTCTTAACCCCCTATCTGGATTACCGGATAATTTGTAATCAAGGTTTTCTTCCTTTAGACTAGTTGTCTTCCAGGACTATAGAGACTAGTCTTCCCTTAACTCGGTTCTTCCGCTTTCGGGACCATTGGATTTCTCTCGTCCACTACGAACAAATCTCGTTTGATCTGTCCACCGTTGACCTTCGCCTATAATCCTAGGCAGGATCCCTTACAGGGTACTATCATCTGGGCCAGATGAACCCTGGTTTTTTTACTAGGTTGTTACTCCTCCCCCATCCTCCTTTATCCGGGCTTGGGACCGGCAACATAACAGCTGAACTACTCAATTCACCCAGCCGTCATGCAGGCGGAGTTATGGATGATATTAGTCTTATTTTTATTTTAACAACAAGTAAAAAAGTGCCAAATTTCATACTACTAAACATCCTATAGGTTAAATTGTGTTATGGGCAAGTATATTTGTTTTATAAGTGTGTTTTGGAAATTATGAGGTGGCCGGTACTACATTTTAATTATTTATTTAATTTTTGAGTCACTTAAACATTATTTAAAAATATTATGTTATAGATGTTAAATTAACAAAATGTGTGAGGTAACATTTATGTAAGGTTAATTCTTTCCCTTGAAGCCTTACGGTTTCTGCTAATAATTTCATGAGATCCTTGGGACAATTTAGCTGATGTAACAGCATTTTTCTTCAGTCTTCTTAATTTAGTTTCAAGTGTTACAATAAAGTAAATTGAGTATAAGGCCCGATTACATAATCAATTTAAAGTAAACTTTAAATTTGTAGCGTTTTATATTTAATGTGTATATAAAAGATTTCTGTAGTACGTCCCTGGTTGTTTTTACCAAGAAAACGATCGATAATATAGCATTTTTTTAATATTTCTACAGCGGAGAAGTTAAATATATGTTTTTATTTGTGTTGCAATGTTAGGTAAAAACTCCAGTTTAAATTTGAAGGTAACTATTTCAACAAGTTTTTGTCGCCTAGAGGATTATATTACATGATGCCCCTTAATATAAAAAAGAGGTTTTATTTGTCTTTCGTCGTTAAAAACGCAATAAGCTGGAATATTTAAAAGTTGTTTTTATCGTTTCGAAAGAGGGTCAAGAAGAATATTGTTTGTTTGGGTTTTATAAACACAAGGAGAGAGTTATTTTATGGCGTCGAATTTGTAAAATTTAACGCAAATAAAGAGTCCAAGAACAGATTTAAAACGGTGCAGACGTTATACAATGTAGAGTCCAAGAAAAGATTTGAAACTGGGCAGACGGGTGACAATGTAGAAAGTCGATAAAGAGACTGGCCAAAAAGTGTTGAAAATAGTAGACTATATTCTATGTAATATGTCAAATTTGAAAAGAGTAATCACTTTTTTCATTTTTTAAGTACCTAAAGGATTTGTGTTGCCTGAAAAAATTTTCGAAAGATAATCTCACATGTTGCCGTTGTGTCCTGTTTTTTAAGAAGCCCATTTTAAAAGTTTTGTGTTCCAAATTTTCAACCTCAAGATTGTAATATTTGTCCTAAAAAGCCTTCCCAGAGTATCTCTCACAGTATAGAAATAGTTTTGATCGTGTGGCAGAGACGGTAACCCCAAAAATCTTAGTGTGTTTAGTGAAACCAAGGTAACCCTTTTTTTGTTTTAAACTTTTGAAGGAAAATAAACATTAAAATAATAATTGGTTTCATACAATTTAAAAGATTTAATAATTAATATTGTAAATCTTAGAGTGTGGTTATACTCTCAATTTGATTTGTTCTCCGTTGTAAGTAAGATTAAGATTTTATGTTGACAGCTAGCAGCTAGCTTTATTATTATTTTTTTTTTTGAGAATAATTTGCTTTGGTTTTTTAAAGAAGATTTACCTCTCTATGAATGTTTTAATTTTAAAAACTGTTTTCATTTTAAAGGCAATAAATTATTTCTGACACAGTTTCATTAACAGTACAACAGTTAATATTTCAGTAACATTTGTAAATATTTATAGCAATCTCCTTTGTAAACAAATAAGCACGTAAGTTTTTGCTAATTTTTGTATTATGTTTGTATAATATGTTCTTGTAAAATCTGTATTTTTGATAACTGTTTGTTAAGACAAAAATAAACGTTTAAATAATTTGTTTCTCTGATTTATTTTGAGTTTTATTTGAAAAAGATATGTTTTTTATGTTTTGATGTTCTATAATTTCCCTAGTTACAACTAGTGGTTGTAATAGGTATAATTTGGCACCTTAAGTGGCGCCCTATATTAAATTCTTTGAGGTGTTTCCTGTTTATTTTTATTTTGTTTATCCCAAGAGATTAAGTACCCCTTTATTTTTTTTGTAGTTTTCCTAATCCAACCCCCATATCTTCAACTTATCCACGACCCAGCTTTCCAACAACCAACTGAGTGTCGTATGCACTAGTTTCGATTTATTTTGTTTGCCCAATCTTCTACCCCATGTTCTTACCCTGAGGTAAGCAAAATATATCGTTACAAATTAAAGTTCACTTTAAAGTGTAAATTTCAGTTTCATAATACCGTAACCTTACTTTTAAGTTCACTTTAAGTTTAATGGTAGAAATCTGTCAGTTAACTTCGTAAAGTCCACTTTAACTAAACCAATTCAACAGTTTAACCTCAAAATTCACGAGAGGCTAATTGCCACCTTGCATTCCATCTTCTCATTGGACAAC
The DNA here is from genome assembly GCA_918026665.1 of Diabrotica balteata. NCBI lineage: Eukaryota > Metazoa > Arthropoda > Insecta > Coleoptera > Chrysomelidae > Diabrotica > Diabrotica balteata. Next base: position 59,588,234 of record OU898284.1, on the reverse strand, counting down.
TGGATGACATTTTTGACATCGGTTAGTGAGGTTAGGTAATCAGTATGTTCCATCTTTTCATTCGACGATTTTGTCGCGTGACCTATTAATATATAATGGCTATACACCCAACGTGGGGTTAAACCGCAAATGCTTTCTAGATCCTATTTCTTAAGTAGATCAGTCTTTTTTTTTGTTTATCTTATCTTCTTGACAATATCTCTCCATTTTTTCCTGTCTCTAGTTCTTCCTCTCCATTCACTGACTCCCGCCCTTGGAGGTCTTCTTCAACTTCTTGCAGCCACTTTGATCTCGGTCTTCCCCTTCTCTTTCTTCCTCCTGGGTTCCATTCTATCATTGCGTATGTCACTGCCTCATCGCCTGCTCGCCAGATGTGACCTAACCATCTAACTCTGCATTGCTTTATTTTAGTTACAATGTCTTCCTTAAGTTCTTCCTTAATTTCTGCATTTGTTCTGCTTCTATATTCATTTTGCTCTGTTCTGATTGGTCCTAGTATGGTTCTCATAATCTTTCTCTCTGCAATTCTTAAATCTTCTTCATCTTTTTTAACCATCGTCATTGTTTCCCCTGCATATAATAATATTGGTCTAATTATGGTGTTATAAATGCTCATCTTGCTTTTTTTAGTCAGTGTTTTGCTTTTAAGTAATCTTTTGTTTGCAAAATAAGCTTTATTCGCTGCTAATATTTTTTCTTTTATTTCGGATTTCCTTTCTCCGGATTTACTTATTGTAACTCCTAGGTATTTGAAGTATTCTACTTCTTCAAACTCGGAACTTCCTATTTTGATTTTTTCCTTCATTGGTTTTTTCCCTAATCTTAATATTTTTGTCTTTTCTTGATTTAATCTTAGCCCCATTACCTCCCCTTTCTCTCTTATTTCTTCAAGCATTTCTTTCATTATTTTTCTGTTCTTTGCAATAATAGCAATATCATCTGCATATGCAATTATTTGACCACCTCTTGTTCTGAGATTTCCTTTATTTATATTTCGCAGTACATATTCTAATGCTAGATTAAATAGCGTCGTTGATAAGGCATCTCCTTGTTTCATCCCTTTATTTATACTGAATTCCTCTGTCTCTCCTCTTTGTGTCTTTATGCTTATTTTTGTAGTTCTCATTGTCATTTCTATTAATTTTCTGAGTTTATGTGGAATTTTTAATTTTTTAAGTGCTGTCATTAATACGTTCCTTTTAATTGAATCAAATGCCTGTTTGAAGTCTATGAATAACATTTCCAATTCTAATTTGGATTGCATCTATTGTAGATCTTCCTTCTGTGAATCCACATTGGTACTGTCCTACTGTCTTCTTTGTGATCTTTGATAACCTCTTTTTTATTATTGATGTCAATATTTTATATGTTGTATTTAGTAATGTTATTCCTCTATAATTTTCACAGATTTGTTGGTCTCCCTTTTTATGCACTGTTATGATCTGTCCTACCTCCCAGTCACCTGGCATTTTCTCTTCTTTGCATATATTTTTCAATAGTGCCAGTATTTTTCCTCTTAGTTCCCTTCCCCCGTATTTTATTAGTTCCATATTAATTCCATCTTTACCTGGGGCTTTTCCATTTTTGCTTCTCTGTATTACTTCATCCAATTCCTCTAATGTTGGTTCTTTTGAAATTTCGATGTCTACTTCATTTGCTTCTTCTTCGTGTACTGTTTCCTCCTCGTCATGCATTTGTTCTTCTTTTGTTTCCTCCGTCAAGAGCTCTCTGTAGTAATCTCTCCATACTTGCTTGTATTCTTGGTCCTCTATTATCACTATTCCCTCTCTATTTTTTATTCCGTTTGTTTTGCCCTTGTATTTTTTGTTTTGTTCTTTAATCTTTTTGTAAAAACTTTTCGTATTTCTGTTTGTTCTTTCCTGCTCTATTTCCTGCATTTTTTTGTCTACCCATCTTCTTTTATTTTGCCTTATCACTTTCTTAGCATACCTTCTTAATGTTTCATATTCTTCTCTGTCTTCCTCTTTATCTGTTCTTAGCCATTTATTTCTGGCTTGCACTTTTTTTTCTGTTATTTCTCTACATTCTTGGTTATACCATTCGTTTCTTGTTTTAGCCTGACTTTTACCTATCTGCATATTTGCACCTTCTTCTATTGATTTTTTGATCGTCTCCCATTCTGTGCTTATATCTTCTACTTTATATTTCTCTTTTATTTGAACTGTTACTGCCTCTTCATATTTTTTTCTTACTTCTTCATTGCTCAATTTATTGACATTCCACTTTTTATGTTGGTTTTTTTGTTTTGTTTCAATTTTAACTTTTTGTCTTAAAATGGCTGTGACCATGTAGTGGTCTGAATCTGCACACGCACCTCTGAACGTTCTTACATCTTTTATTGACGATTGTTTTCGTTTATTAATCATTATGTGATTAATTTGACTATATGTTTTCTGATCCCGTGACCTCCACGTTACCTTATGTATTTTAGGGTGTTCAAATTTTGTCGAGCTTATTAACAAATTTGTTCTTGTTGCTAGGTTACATAGTCTTTGCCCATTGTCATTCGAGTTTTCGTGTATTGTATGCTTTCCTGCAATTTGCTGTAAAAAGTCCTCTTTTCCAATTTGGGCGTTGAGGTCTCCCAGTACAAATATGACATCTTCTTTGGGTATTTTTTCTATCTCCTCTTCGACCTTATCAGAAAAGATTTCTTTTTCGTCTGCATTGCTTGTTTCTATGAGGGCGTATAAATTCAAGACTGATATATTAAATGGTTTGCTGTTGACTCTAACATAGGCCATCCTTTCGCATATTGGCTTGAAACTTATAATTTTCTCTCTTAGGTGACTAAGTATCATGAATCCCACGCCTTTTTGCCCTTGCTTCTTTCCTCCTGAATATAACATTGTAAAGTCTTGTTTGTCAATCTGTCCCTGTCCCTCCCAGCGTAATTCTTGCAGTGCTGCAATATCTATTTTATACTTTTTGAGTTCCTTTCCTATTTCTAGCATTTTTCCTGGGGCTAGCATAGTTCTTATGTTCCATGTGCTTATTTTCAACTCTTTATTTTTTTTGTTCTGTTGTCTTCGTCGTTTATATTTGTTTTCTTGTCCATTTTTCTTTATTTCACTTTTGTTGTGCCCGGGTTTATCTGCAGTTATTTCCTGTTTCTTTGCCTCGTCCGTCAACGAATTATGTAACATCTTATCCCTTGCTAGTTTTTTGAACCACCTTCATGATGGTCCTCCAGCTGGTTGGTGTTTCTATTCCATCTCCGTTCTAGACCATCTATTATAAGTTTGTTGGCTTTAATTTGGACACGTTTACCTTTCTTTATTTCATCTTTTGCTATTCTTCGTATTTCCCTCTGTATTTGTAATTCCTCTGTCGTTAGATCATTGTTTATATATATTTTTTTCTTTTTTCACTTCTTTAAGTTTACTTTTGTTTTCCATAATTTTTGTTTTTTCTTCTTTGTTTGGCAATCTGACTAAACATGTTTTATCTCCTAGTTTCACTGCTTCATCTATATTTACAGTAATATTTAGCTCTTTTGTCATAAAATTTCTATCACTTCTCTTAGTACTCTTCTATCTCCAGTTTCTATTGTCATTCCCTGTATTATCACATTATTTTCTTTTCTTATTCTATCCAGCCTTTCAAGGCGTCCTTTTGTCTCATTCAGATCCTTTTTGATTTGTTCATTTTCTTTCCAGATTTTACTATTCTCTTGTTTTAGTTCTGCAAGTTCAGTTTTGAGTTCCCTCATTTCTTCTCTGTATTGTTTTTGTTCTGTTTTTACCTCTTTTATATCAGTTTTTAATTCTTGTAACTCTATTGTTAAATTTTTTATCATATTTAGTATTTGATCTATTTTGTTTTCATCTTTGTGACTTTTAATTGGGCTTCTTTGTACTTTTTTACTGGGACCAAATAATAGTTCCTCTTCTTCTCTATTTCTTTTCCGATTGTCATCGGATGTATTATCATCTGAATCCATATTTCTGCTGCTACTACTCGCGATACAGCTAACCTCCCCACTCAACGCGTCGAAGGAAGATAGTTCTCTCAAGTAGTAGCTTGTAGTAATTTATTTTCTCGTTTTCTTCCTGGATAAATTAATTTTCAATTAAAATAATTGTCAGATACTTTGGAACGGTTTGATATGGCAACGCCCACCTCTAGCTTTTAAAACTGATATATAGTGTTAATTACCTGGGCCGGTTTTGTTTTTAGTTTTTTGTGTTGAGAGTAAATAAAATTTCCTTCGCCTTCCTAAATTTATCGAGGTTATGCACTTACCTCTCTTCCGATGTCTTTGCTATAATTACCTCTAACACTTTTATTCTTGTATTACACACTGCACGCAAAATCAGCAAAATTATCGACTCACAATAACCAAAAATTGAAATTATTATGGAGCAGAATTTACACACATCTATTCCTTACACTAGAGATGGAAGAACTTCCGTGACCTATTAAAGTTATGTTTAAATTGTTTGCAGATTGTTTAGGAAAAAAATATATGAAAAATAATATTTCCTTGAGTTATAGAAATATAGAAATAGCAGGTCACCGGTTAGATTACATCAATTGGGCTACAGCAAAGTGTTGAATAAATATTATACTGATGAGATTGTCGCACAGCCGTAGCATCCTCTCCGTTATCCGGAGTTCCTGGACGCTCAGCGGCCGCCGTTCTTGAAGATGAGCTCGTACTACCATGATCCATCTTCGTATAGGAGTTAGTAGAGATACCGGCTTATTCGTGTAAGAAGCTCTATCGAGCCTCTGCAACAAGCGAGGTGACACAGGCAAACAGAACTCTCTAACAGTTCGAACTTTCTTACACTAATAAATATATTTCTTACAACGACAATATGTGTTAGGGCTCTGCAATAGCCCGTCGCTTTGTACACTACCTTTCGCACTATCAGTTTTACCAGTGTTTCCTAATTACTGAAAATGCATAAGGTTCAAAAGTGTCGAAGCGTCGTCGTGGCTTGACTCGGAGCGGTGAAGTCTCCGTCGAGACTTCTCCTCGTTTTTACCGTCGTTGTCCGATAAATCGTCGGTGTCAGTTCGACGCAATTTGTAATAGTTCTAAAACTACTGTTTTTCTATTTCAAAAAGCGTATGTTTCTGACAGGGAGCGATTCTACAGCTGATACTCGGCTTTTCGTGCACTGTGGTATAATAGCAGACGACTAATAATGCCTTAGGATATCTTTGACGTCTGGGTTGGAAATAATCGCTGATCTTCGAAGTCGGTGCAATCGTTTTTATTCGACGTAAGGACGACTTTGGTTATTTGGATTAATAATGAAACAACAGTTTTACTAGGAAGCACCACTAACCAACAAGGTATAGTAGGTCTCGAAGTGTCTGACGACTGAAGTCCCGATCAGAAGGTGCGCTGCTCTTTTATACGTTTAGTAATTGAGAACTCGCAGCGCTCTTCCGCCGAGAGGCCAATGACAGCGAAGTTAATAACGAGCGCTGTGATTGGCCGGCTAAAGTAACAATATTTGTCGAGATTGTGTATTTTGGCGACAAGATGTGTATTGATGGTACTCATAGGTTGAATGACTTTGTTGAGCATTTTTAATTTTAGAGGATATAAGACAAGGTTTTCCACGTTGTTTAATATGCAAGGTATAGTAGGTCTCGAAGTGTCTGACGACTGAAGTCCCGATCAGAAGGTGCGCTGCTCTTTTATACGTTTAGTAATTGAGAACTCGCAGCGCTCTTCCGCCGAGAGGCCAATGACAGCGAAGTTAATAACGAGCGCTGTGATTGGCCGGCTAAAGTAACAATATTTGTCGAGATTGTGTATTTTGGCGACAAGATGTGTATTGATGGTACTCATAGGTTGAATGACTTTGTTGAGCATTTTTAATTTTAGAGGATATAAGACAAGGTTTTCCACGTTGTTTAATATGCAATCGTTCCGATCAAGTTGCATTGTCTCTATTTTTTAACATATTTAAAGAGAAATGTCTTATAAAGAGAGAAGCTGTGTTACTTATTTTTTTTAATGCATTTGATTACCCAATACAAGGGCCATTTACATCAACAGCTACCTCAATTGGTAAAAGATTTATTAGAAAGCTGAGTTACTTTATATGTTTTCCACTACAATCTATAATAAATCTTCAAAGTAGAGGACAAGTTTTATTGGAGAGTACCAACCAAAGTATATACTACCAAAAATTATTTGTAGAAGGATAAAGACAAACTGTTTATTTTGCTTACAGTTTTGATCTAGTTGAACTGTACCAGCCGCTTAATATTGAAGTAGAGAAAATTGCAGAAACAGGTACAAATATTTTATTTTAATTAACTATTTTAAAATTTCTTTGACTTTGTCTACAGACATTTGATAATGTTAACAAAAAATTATTATCTTACAGGAACAAGTTGACAAACTAGCTAAAACTAAAAAGGTTTGTTTTTTCAAACATAAACGATGCATCAGAAGCTTAGGACAGGAGCCAATTTACAATCATAGAAGTAATAAAGACAAGAAGTTGTGAAAGCAAATAAGGGCAGAGTGAAATGGAAATATTTTAAGATATTACAATCTTCTGACAGATTTGAGGACTTTAAGACAATTTATAGATAGTTTGTGACAATGTTTCATTATCATCATCAGTGGCATCACATCTTTCTTCAGAATTATCCTCCATTCACCCCTGTGTCTGCCAACTCTTCTCCATGTTCTAATTCCAATAGATTTTAAATTATCCTCTAGGTTGTCTCGATTCCTAAATCTTGGTCTTCCTCTGGCTCATTGTCATATCAGCCCTCTTTTGTAAATACCTTTCTGACTGTTGCACCTACCTTTTGCCTGATTAAATGCAAGCCTATTAATTAAATGATTCAATCCATGTGAAGGGTAAGGGGAAAAACCAACGATGTCCATTTTATGAGATTTTCAGGTAATCAACTCATTGTGTTGACAATATCCGGTCCCAAACATGTGCTGAATTGTATAGGAATAATACCAACGGTGTCCAAATAAGAAAGCAACAGAATATACCCGTACTGGTTAAAAACAAACGTTGTCCGCGCGGTACTGGTAAACAACCGACGTAGTCCAACTAGTTGCCTAGCAACGACATTTAACAGGGCGTGACATTCTTACATGTTTTGTTCTTTTCGCGACAGTTTATTCCAAGATGAGTTCGAGTGAAGAGTATTTGTGTGACGATCTGTTAAAAAAAACCAAGAAACGAAAGAAAATTGGTCGAACTGCAGATGTAATGAAAAAGTTAAGATTGCAGTCTCACGAATTAGGAGATGATTGTAAGTGTAAAAGACTGAAGTGTTTTGAAATTACTACTGCTCAAGAGAGGCAAACCATACTTAACGCATTCAATCAACTAGTATCAATTGATGCTCAAAACTGTTATTTAGCCGGATTGATTGCTGTATTGCCAGTTGTAAGACGAAGGTCACGACAAATCAATGGAGAACAACATCATGATGCTACCTACCGCTACAGAGTACGAGTGAAGAGAGAAAACATAATAGAAGAAATATCTGTCTGCAGTAGTGCTTTTACTGCAATGCATGGTATTACTAGATCTAAGTTGGTCCATATTCAAGCATCTCTGAAAACTTCCGGAATTGCTCCTGTCGACAAAAGAGGAAAGCATTCTTCGAAACATCGTCAGTTAACTTCAGATTTGTGTAACCAGATTTAGCAACATATTGCATCATTTAGGGGCAGGTTAAGTCATTATAGCATTCACGACTCCAAAAAAGTATATTTGAGTGAAGAGTTAAATATTATGAAAATGTTCCAAATGTTTAAAGAAAAGTATCCTATTGCATCTGTTTCATATGACACCTACCGAAATATTTTTACTAACAAGTTCAACATTTCATTTGGATACCCAAGGTAGATACCTGTAGCAAGTGTGATGAGTTTAATGCAAAAATCAAACTCTGCATTCTGTTAACGATGCAGCACAGATAAAAGCTCTATCTACTGAAAATAACTTGCACAAAATTCGTGCCCAAGTTTTCTATGATAGAAAACGAGCTGCCCGAATAAAAGCTAGGAGAACTTTTAAATATGAATCAATCGTCATGGACTACCAGAAAAACGTTTCGCTACCCAACATCAGCACTAACGATGTTTATTATCGGAGACAACTTTCCATGTTTTCTTTTAACATTCACGTGTCGTCTTCAGGAAAATCCTGTTTTTTACATATCCTGAATATGTGTCAAGAAAAGAATCCGACGAGGTATCATCGTTTCTCTTATTTTTCATTTTTAATGAACTACCAACAGAAGTCCGCCATCTTCACATTTTCTGTGACTCAGCTGGCGGACAAAATAAAAATTTCACATTTGTCCGGCTACTTCATTACATTGTCTATGATATAAAGCGTCTAGATACTATTCAAGTCACATTTCCCATTAAAGGACATTCGTATCTAGAATGTGATAAAAACATGGGCTTGATAAATTTGAAGACTAGGATGGAACTACCCGTAGATTGGATAAATGTGTTAAAAGATGCAAGAAAAAAGCCGGAACCGTTCAAAGTTATAGACGTGGACCAGACATTAACGAAACAGTGGACTACTTTTCTGCAAGAAAAATTTATTCGTAAGTGTCCAATAGCTCTACAACAAGTAAGGGAACTTCGATTGATGAAAGAAAAACGCGGATTGGTTTTTTTACCGAACCACTTATAATGGCACTTGGGAAAGCAAGCAAATAACAGGTAGATCAATAAAATCTGTTGTTCCAAGAAAAATGAAAGATGGCGAATTTGAGTTACCAAGCCAAGCATGCCATGGACCATTACCAATTTCCCAGGCTAAATACAACGATTTGCAAGTGTTAAAACGATTTTGTCTCCCAAATGCTAAAGAATTTTATGAAACATTGCAATACAAATGAAAAATCTCTGTGTAGGCTTATGTCGAAAATGGGCATCGTTGGTTTTTAACAAGTTATTTGTGAGATTATCGTGTTTTTTTTATTTTTCAACAAAATCTAATAATGTTAAGTTTGTATCCTTTTGTTTAGATATTAACAATATAGTAATAAACTACGTAAAAATATTGGTATGCAGTTTTATTTATTTCTAAGATCATAACCAGCTGTTTAGTAACGTTAATTAACTTTTCTCTGTAAGTTACTTTTGTGACATCGTTTGTTTTTTCCCCTTACCCTTCATGTAAGCCTTGCTATATTAATGAATTTTATGTCAGGTTTCCCAAAGCTTCTATACAACTCAAAGTTGTAATGTCTGTGTTATAAACCTTGTTCTTTGTAGTAGTATCTTTGAAGTAGGTGTATTTGTAGGTGTGTGGAGATGTGATGTTTCGTCCAAACATAAGAAAGGGAACCAAGCGTTTTATTGGTTTCGTATTAAGACGTCGATTCCAAATAATCTCAGTCGAAGTAAGGATGATTTCCGGTAATAAAGAGAGTATTGAATCTGCTACCAGTCAATTTTATTGATCACAACTATTCTAACAAATGCGATTTTATATAATAATTATCATCGAAAGCCGACCATAAATGCTTCTTGCTATGTCGTTGATCGCGAACAGATGTGAATATATCCCGTTTAAGATTCTAATTACACTATTTCCGCGTGAAAATCAAAGAGAGAAAAATTTTTATATCATCGAACCGCTACGACTGAAGGCTGAGACGTGACTGCCCTTTACACTATTCTTGAGTGAGAGTCAGAGAGAGAAACTCTATATTATCGAACCGTTACGACTGAAGGCCGATACTTGAATATATTTTTGTGTTACTGAATCGTCGCCAAACATCAAGTCAGGAACCACAAAGTCCCGTTAAATCACCGGTTTAGTAACTCCTAGAATTTATTTAATACAATGTACGACTTAACGGTCAGGTAGTCTCTGAGGGAAAGGTTTTATTTTTTGAACAAAGAATAGATTTTTAATTCCACTAAACATTCGGAGAACTGATATAAAGAGAATTGACAAACTGACTTTCCTGTAAATTACCTTACTTTGTAAATAAATACTTTTATGTTAAAGAGATTTGAACAGTAGGTTTAAATTGTAGTATATTTTAGGTTTGATTTACTGTGTGAATTTGTAATTGATTGTAAAATATATGGTATAATGCTTATTAAATTATAAACATTTTTATATAACAATTTTATAATACAAAGTTTATAGCAATAATATTTCTTAGTATTTTCTAAGGGTTTTGAGAACTTTTGGACCACTTTGTAATATATTTTAAATTTATTTCTTTTGACCTTTTTGCAGTTAATTCTAACATACAGGTTTTATGTTTTTTTTTATTTAACAATATATAAATATATTAATTATAAAATGAAACCTTAATTGCGAAATATCAATCAAATTCTCTGATGATAAATCTGATGAAAAACATTTTTATTTATAAATTTTATAATACAAATTGAATTTCGTCAAAGGTAATTTCAACAAAGATACCGTTGCAGATACAATTCTGTCTCTGGTGTTTGTAGGTCTACGAAAAGCACACAATCGTGGTTTACCATTAACTTTAATATTACACTTGTTAATTTAAGATTTTATGCTACATCTAATTTTCAGGTTGTTGCTGGTGATTTGCGAGGTGTCAGTCAATCGACAATAAGCAACATCATTAAAAAGATATTAGTATTACTAGCTCAACGTTTAAATGATTTTTGACTTGTTTAAATATAACAAGTTTTTATGAGGTTGCCCATTTTCCAAATGTTTTGTGTGTATTAATTACACCCACATTAAGATATCTAATCCAGGTGATAATACTAGTAATGGGGAAGTATTTCGTTATAGAAAGGGCTTTTTTTCATTAAATGTGCAAGTATATACTGATCTTTTTATTCAGGCTCTCATTATATAAATGAATTGTTAGTTGTTTCAGGTGCTAGAAGAGAGATTATGGATATTTTTGTTCGACATCCGGGATCAAGTCAGGACAGCTTAATATTTGATCGAAGTGCATTACGAGTTAGAATGGAAAGAGTGAAATTTCATGATTATTAATGGATGACAGTTCATATGCATGTATATCTACTTACTCCAATATTACACCCAGGTATTGGTTAAAAAATAGGTTATTTGATGGATATCTCTTTTTAGGTAATGATCAAGAAAATAGATATAATATTGCACATATAAGAACAAGAAATTTTGTTGAAAATACATTTGGAACCTGGAAAAGACGGTTTCCTTATCTTTAGCAAGGTCTACAAACTAAATTAAATACATCTCTTTCAGTAATATGAGCTACATCAGTACTTTACAATATAGGTTTACAGGAAAATAATAATGACGATGATGATTTTGTAGAAAATATTGATGTGTCAGTAAATAAAAATGTTAATGCTTTGGAAGGAAGTTTAAATTTGAGGAGACATTTTATTCGGCGGGCGTTAATTTCGGTCGGTAATCCCTTGGCCTACCTGCATAAATCAAGGGGTACCATTTATGACAGGGGTAATTTCGGCCGAGGGCTTGATGTTTACGATGAGATTAAAATATTGGTAATTACGCTTAATAGTTTCTGTAAAATATTAATTGTGTATTTATTTGGAAATACCTAATCCTGTGTACCTGTCGGAAATTACGCCGCTGTAAAATTCACAAATAACAGGTATAAAATTATTATAGCTAGTCAGTATTAAAACTTATCTTGAAGCTACTAGTCGATAGAAAGCATTAAATATATTATTTGTATACGATGGCATCTGTTTCAGTAATAAAGAGTTCACGCGGTTGTGACTTACTAGTTGTAGAAAGTTTCAGTTTTGTAAAGAGGGCGTATTAAAAAGTGGTGAAGTACGTTGGAGGTGTATAAAGAAAAATTTAAGATGTTTAGCCAAACTGTACACTGTTGGTGCGGAATACACAGTTACTAGAAGTGAATTAATCCACAACAACGAGTCCGATGAAACTACGTTGGAGAGAAAAATAGTGACGACTTCATGCAAGCGCAAAAGCTGAGGAAGACATATCGGAGAAACCTTCAAAAATTATTAAAAGCGTTCTTTCAAATCATTTGCCAGAGAATTTGTCATCGATAGATGTCAGTCTAATAAGAAGAAATTTGTACAACAGCCGCCGTAAGCTCTTACCAGCCCTGCCTAAGGATATTCACGATGTACATTCTGTACTCGATAGTTATGGACCGAAAACCACAACAGGTGAAAATTTGTATTGTCTGTTGCCCAATAAGACCAGTGACACATATATGAGACTTTTTCTGTTGGTAAAATATAAAATTTTTGAACTTTATAATATTGTTTTTGAACCGAAGGAGGTATTTGTGGATTTTGAAATCGCAATTCATAACGCATTAAAAGTTGTCTTTCCCAAAACCAAAGTAAATGGTTGTAGATTCCACTTGCACCAGCGTGGTATAGGAAAATACAATCATTAGGGTTAACCCAAAGGTATAAAGATAAAAACTGCGAGGAAAGCAAATGGCTTACTCATACTTTTGGGCTAACTTATTTAGACCCCTCTGAAGTTGAAGATTGTTTCATATTTATCTCATGTCATACAAACCGTACCATAAACTTATAGATAAATACGCAGACTATTTATTAGAAAACTACATAGCGCCAGAATCTCATTTTCCACCAAATATATGGGCATATGAAAACCCATCAATTAAAAGAACCACAAATGCCTGCGAATCATTCCATTCGCACTTTAATTCTAGTTTTTATTCAAGTCACCCTTCTATATTTATTTTTATAGAAAAATTAAAAGATTGTCAGATCGATGCATATTTAAAAATAAAAAATTTAAATATTCCAGCAAAATTAAAGACAAACAAGTAAAACACAAACTAAAATTTATCGAAAACATGGTAAATATGCTTCGATCTGACAATATTTCTAGAATTAATTTCGTTAAATCTGTATCACATCAACACGTTTTTTAAAAATTTATAGTTTACTTAAGTTACAGAAATAAGTTGATGTAATAATTTTATTGAAATAAAGAAATATTTTAATATAAAGCATTCTGTTATTTTATTTGATTTGCGGCCGAAAATACCTATGAGATAAGGAAGCAACTTAAAACCTCCGGCCGAAATTACATCCGCCCATTTTATTTAACAATATTTTGTATAAGAATGAAAATACATTATTTGGATATATTATTATATTAGATATATCTTAGCATCATCGTTAGCTTGATTACACTTTTTGTTCATGATTTGTTCTTTTATTTTTTTATTTTTTAAATTTCAATATTTTATTGCATTTTTTCATTATATCTAATCGTTGTTTAATTGGATTTTTTTTTGTTTATTTTGAGAATACATTATTGAATACTTATATTATGCTAAATATATTATGTTTTTTGTCTTTTTTCTAAAAATGTATTTTTTTATGTTTTAATTTAAAATAAATGAGGGTTTTTCACTCAATATGCTCAGACAACGATCAAGTATACCTTTACTGAGTACAAGGAGTTTCCCTCCATTTAATTAAGTGTTTATTCCTTTTCATAAAACCTTTCCTTACCAAATTAAAATTAATATAAATTTAGAATATTAATAGTCTTTATTTAAAAAAAAAAATAAACATCCTCCTTGAAAACGATCCTGACATCGAATGTTGTGCTAAAGTTTCTCGAGGAATTAACTAAGCCATTAGCCGTTACAAATCACTAAAGGACGAAGTACACAAGAAGGCAACTGGTTGTAAACTGATTTTCTTTACAACCCTGTAATTTTCAAAATGGAATATTTCCTTTAGTTTTATTAAATTCACTCCACTTTGTATGCCTAGACGACCAACTCCTTCCAACAAGAAAACTCATAATCAACTTGTTTTTTATAAATACTAACATAGACATTCTTAGGGAAACGCGTAGTACCTACAAGGCGCAATTCACCCGCATAGAAAAGTGGTACAGCGCTAATATCTCTTGTGATAATAAACATCAGCTGATGTTTCGTATAGACCTTGTTAAGAAAAACTTAGATAAGGATGTGAGAAGCTCAAGTCGAAGCCTTAAATCAAGTGCCTTGCCGACCGTATCCTGATCAGCTCTCTCGTAGTGGCCACTCCCATATAAATAGTAGTTTGTTGCAAATTCTAAGACAATTTTCGATGCCTTAGACACAGAGACACACTGTTAAGTAAAGCAGAATTATTTGAATCCTTGCTTGTCTAATTATTGGAACAAAATCTTGATTATAGCACACTATAGCAAACAATAAGCTCTGTTTAAACTGTTTAGGTAGTAAGCACTTTTGTAAGCACTATGCCACTCTAGAAACCATTCTCTTTTACACAACACTTACAGTTCAGCAGCTAACACTCATACTGCAATTGAGCCCTCTAATCACTCACTCAACCACGGAGAGTCTTCTACTCGTCCTATATCTCATACTCTTCTGAGAACTCAGCCAAAAATTGACCAGTCTAGCGTCGTATATCAAAATAACTTCACGTCACACTCAACTGTACTATCGACCATCACTACACATTTGTTGGCTACAGCCAAAGTTCACATTTATCCAGTAAATGGACGGCCTATTCTAGCCGGAGCCATTCTGGATTCTGGAATTCAAAGTTCATTCATCGCTGAGTTACTAGCTAAATCAATAGGATGCAAACGGTATCCTTCTAGTCTGCATATCTCGGGAATCCTTAATGATAGTAATGTTTTTAAGGAAAGAGTTACAATAGATATCTTTCCTCGCAATTCTTCTGCTAAACGGTTTACTCCTTTTTGTGCAGTAGTACCTTCTATTACAAATTGCTTGCTTCAGATAGCCATTGACATAAGAAAGTTTAAAATTTCCTCTCATATATTAAATAGGCTGACCGACGAAGATTTCGGTCAACCAGCTGCCATTGATATGCTCATAAGAGCTAATGCCTACTACCAGGACTTGAAAAGTTGGGAAAAGGACTGCCTTCTCATATACAGACACAGTTAGAATGGGTTTTGTCTGGCTCTATACCACTCAGCTGTAACCCCACTTTTAACCTCACCCAAAAGTGTACATATTTCACTCGATTCTTGGTTCTCAAGAAACCGAGAAATCACTTAATGAAACACTAGATCGCGTTTTCCAAAAGGAAAAAGATCTTGATGTTTTAAAAAGTTCTGAACAGGATGAGCTTTCCGAAGGAATCTTTATTTCGACGACTAAAATTCTAAAAGACAGATCCTAACAGATCGACCTCCCTCTCATTCACCCTTTAGCTGACAAAGAATTAGGCAATTCATTTATGTGTGCTAAATACAGATTCCTTTCCCTTGAGAAGAAATTTGTCAAGCATCCTTTCCTAAAGAAAGAATATAGAAAGATTCTGATGGAATATGTTGAACTAGGACACGGAAGGGAAGTCCCTCTGGCCCTTTGTTATTTCAAATTTGAGAATGAATACTTTGTCCCATATTTAGCAGTTGTACGAGACCAAAGCTCTACTACGAATATGAGAGTCGTTTTAGACTTTTCGGCTAAGACCACTTCAGCTCTTTCACTAAAAGATGTCACTCTCCGTGGTCCTAAGGTTCAGCCCGAACTGTTCGGAATTCTTACCAAAAACGCTTTTTGGCGAAAAACTCCACAAGACCAATTTTCTTGCATTGAACTAACTACAGTTTCATTTACGAATCACATGAAAACTTAATGAAGTAGTTTCACTGGATTTCAGTTTCACTGGATTCTTTTTTATGGATAAGTCCGTCTTATATATCTCAATAAGACTAGGTACGAAAGCAGGAGAATACACTGTTACAGACCTGTCAGCAGACTTCTATAAATTAAGCTAAAGAGAGTGCGAAAAACTAATACGTTTGACAGCCAAAACAGCTATAGTAATGCCCACAACAGATTCAAACCTATGAGTACCAGTATTTGCAAGATTGGGAAGAGTCCAATTCCCAAAGACTTCCAGGGATTCTATTATTGTTTAAAATACTAATTTTTCATAAAAATAAATAAAAATTTTTCATAAATACTGATTTTTGAATCTAGTCCTGTTGTTTTTTTTTATTTTTTGTTGTGATTTTATTCCTATGTGAATTTTTTTTTATTTTAAATATATGTAAGTATTTTATTCAATAAATCTAAAGAGGATAAATTTATTACCAAACGTTCAACGTTTTAGACAGGCGTAGTTGAACACCTAATTGCTTCAAAATATTTAAGGACCACTGAAGCAATAAAACACTTAAGACGTATTTTTCGTTGGATTTATTTATAGTGAACTTAAGGGCTGATTCTACATGGCTATAAGGACTACAATTATCGCAATTCTGTTAATAATAAAACTAGTTACAAATATCATTAGCTTTACAGTGCTAGGAGACAGTAACAGAGATGCAGAGTATGGAGAGAAACAAAACTATTATACCTTTTAACACAAAACACCGGTTCTAGCGTTAGCACATCTATCACTCATGCAACACGCCCTTTTCGGGATCGCCAGCATACCACGTCTTTACTTGCCAAGAGGCAAATTCGCACTGTCCTAAGTTATATAACGCGGGGTGGAGAGAGATTATGGGGGAGCCGCTCCCAAGCACATTAACACGAGAGCTGACGAGCGGAGTCAAGATCAGTAAAGTTTTCAAAAAATTACTTTATTAATATTGCAAATACAGTCAAAGCGATACACTGATAGCGGGTAGACGTGTTATCGATAAAGTCGTTAAGCTCCCAGTTTTTGTGACAATTAGAATATTTTAATTTCGTCGCGTTTAAAAATATTTACATAGTGTAGTAATTTAGTGATAAAAAATTGAAAATATTCTCCCCTGATGGGGGAGAATACTAATAAGACGCCAATGTGCGAACTAAATACTTCTTTAGTTGTTAGTGTTAGTGAACAAGTTATGGATACAGGAACTAATAACACCGTTTCTCCTGCTACAAGGGAAGTTAATACCACCGTTTTTCCTGCTACAAGGGAAGTAAAACTTTTTAATATTAACTCTAATAATTACGACTTTCAAAATTGTTGTGTATATGTTGAAAAGACCAATGATCAGAATATAGGCCTATTGCACAATATGGTTGTGGGTGATATTTTACATTAAAAACTAAAGATAAACAATATTAAGGAAATTAAAAGCATAGGAAGAAACCGTGTTAAAGTAATCCTCAAATCTATTTTGCATGCAAATAAATTAGTCAGTAATAGTCATTTAAAAGACGATAATTTAAAGGCGTACATTCTCAATCACCTCTTAGAAATCAAAGGGCTGATACGTGATGTCGATACCAAATATAACATTGAATATTTGAAAAAATATATGACCTCTAGTTCACAAATTATTGATATGAAAAGAATGCACAGGAAAATAGAAAAGGATGGAAATACTGAATATGTACCTAGACGTAATGTTATAATCACATTTGAAGGCAATTGTTTGCCAAACTATGTTGTAATTAATTATGTATATTTTCAAGTTGAAAAATTGTTAGGTAAAGGTACACAATGTTATAAATGCCTCAAATTTGGACACATTTCTAGACAATGTAAAGCTACACAGGAATACTGCATACGATGTGGAGAAATTAAAACTGATACACATACCTGTGATGAAAAAAAAAAATGTATTGCATACACTGTAAAAGTGATAAGCATATATCGATTTCTAAAAACTGCCCTTTTTTCGAACATCAAAAAAAAATAAAAAATTACATGATTGAACATAAAATTTCATATTTGCAGGCCAAAAAATTTAACGATTCTTCTTTTTCTGGTCTTATTTGTAATAACAGACTTGAAATATTGTCAAATTCAGATAAAGAATTTTTAAAGTTAACTAACACATCTGAAGTTAATATACCTACTTATTCCAACCTATTGAGGCCTTATTTACAGAAAACCAAAAATATTAATCAACCAAGTTGTAGTAAATCAAGCACTGATTATAGGGAAAATAAAAAAAGAAAAGTAGGGTAAATGCAACAGTTGTTGGCCATGTGCTAGTTATTGGCCTACTAATATGTTTTGATTAGAATTAGGAAAACGTTGGTATTTTGTTAATTCTAACTACTTGTTTTAAGTTTGGCAACATGTCTACTAGAGTATGACATATCTAGTTTCAAGGTTTCAAGTAAATTTTAGTCAGTACTCGATGTTGAATGAGACACTGTTCTGTGCCGCTAGTTTGCAACCGAAATTTTGTTATTTACCTACAAAAACTTGTGTTGGTCGGTAAGTACTATATACTGCAATTTACTTTCTACTTTATATTTTATGTTTTTCTGAGAATATAGTGTATGTCCTGTTCCAAACTGCATAACGAATATAATGTTATTTATACAAATAACGTAAATTTTAAGGTGGCCAACTACTAATGCATGAAATTATCAATGTATTAGTGATTGGCCTAGATGGCCAATAACTGAAACATTAGATTTTGTAAGAATCTAGTGATTGACATATGTTAATAACTAGTATTTTATATGTGGCCAATAACTAATTATTATAAATTGTTTTAGAAAATATGCCAAAACGATCTAAAACTGAAAACAATTATAAAAAAAGTATTCCGAAGACGATCTTAAAAAAGCGTTAGAGTTAATTAAAAATGGTGTGAGTGAGCGAGAAGCCTCAAGAATTTTTAATATTCCCAGAGCCACTATAAGTTACCGGAAAAGTGAAAAATTTCATTACAAGATAACCCATGGACCAGATCCATTTCTTTTGAAGGATGAAGAAGAACAACTAAAACTCTGGATTTTTCATTGTCAAAATAGAGGATTTCCTGTTCGTGTAGACGACATTAAGGACTCCGTTAAATCATTTTTAGAGGGTAACCCTAGAGTTAATCCATTTGTTGAAAATAGACCAGGTAGAACATGGCTATCAGCATTTCTAAAGCGCAATCCCAATATTTCGCTAAGGACTTCAGAGGGAGTGACATCAGCAAGTTCAAACATTAACCAAAGGGATATTACTAAATGGTTTGACAACATAAAAACTTATCTAAATGAAAAAGGACTTTCAGGCTGTGATGTAGCAGGCTGTGTTGCACTGGGGCCAAGTTGTCTTTTTCGCGAAGGAGCGGGCATGCCAGGTTTTGCGGGCATCTTGAATTGCGTTACTCCAACTCTCACTTCATCGAAAAAGCACTTGAACCCTGTGCATATATTGACGATCGGAGTTGCAATTTGGAAATCTATAACAACACCCTCTGTTGCTAAAAAAGCTTCTACTTGTGTGACTAATTCACTTATTTTGACTATTTTGCCATTAACTTGTGCTTCTTGAGCTAAATATGTATTCGTTCTTGTTGCAGGGTTGTTCTTTTTTCGGAGAGCTGTAAATAATGTGAAGAGAATCCCCGCCACTTCGTTTGAGGAGTCTATATCAATAGTAATATTGTCTCCAGATAACGGGTTAGCAGCAATGAACTCAGCTCCTCCTTTTGCTATTATCATATTTGTCATCGATGCGATTATTATAATTTGGATATCTCTTTGCCTTTTCTTTACTTCCTCAGTCGCTTCCGTCTCCATTGCGATATCCTCTTCAAACATTTTGTGTCTTTGTACTATCTGTTACTGCTTGATGATCAAATTATAATTCCTCATACAATGAGGAAAGAAATGTTGAAAAGAATTCACTATGGTCATCAAGGAATAAATAAATGTAAAATGTTAGCAAGACAATCATTATATTGGCCTTCCATGACAGTTGAAATTGAGAATGAAGTTAAAGGTTGCCCAATTTGCCCACAATTTGAAAATGCAAAAAGAGAACCTTTAACTCCACACAATATCCCAAAACTCCCATGGGAGGAAGTTGGCTCTGATATATTTCACATAGGTCAAAAAAGTTATTTAATAGTGGTAGATTATTATAGTAAATATCCAGAAATTTGTCTGTTGAAAGATACAACCAGTTCAACTGTAGTTACACATTTAAAATCAATATTTGCTCGTCATGGAATACCAAAAATCTTTTACTCTGATGGTGGACCACAATATATAGCCAACGAATTTGTTAAATTTTGCCAAGAATGGGAATTTAAAAGTATAAAGTCAAGCCCAGAAAATCATAGATCTAATGGTCTAAGTGAAAGATATATTCAAACCTACAAAAAAGCGTTAAGAAAATCTCATAAAGATGGTAAAGATACATACTTAACATTGCTACAACTTAGAAATACACCAATTGATTCAAATTTACCATCACCAGCTCAACTTTTAATGTCACGAGTACTTAAAACTCAGATTCCCACCACTGACAAAATTCTAAAACCAAAATTATGTAATGCTAAAATAGTGATCAGTAATTTTCAAAAAAGACAGAACATTCAAAAAGCTTATTATGATAGAGGTACAATAAATTTAAAACCGCTTAAAACTAATGAAAAAGTTTATGTTAAAGATAAAAGCAAATTGAGAGAAGGTCTTATCACACATAAATTAAGAGATAAAACCTACTCGATTAAATTAAGAGATTCTGGGTCAGAAATTGCAAGAAATAGACAATTTTTAGTTCACATTCCTGCAACTTCTGATGATGAACATACAGATAATGAATCTGAAACTAGTGAGTCACAAAATCTTGAAAGTGTCTCTGATAATAATTCTGATCATCACTCTCCAATAAACTTACCTCCACAAACCTCCTCAGGCCGAATTGTTAAAAAACCTGATAGATTAGATTTGTAAGTAATTTTATTATAAAAAAAAAGGGAGTAAAGGATGTATGGAACAAATGTTTATTTAAAAATTTGTTAAAGAAATTTATTTTAATTTTGTCATTTTAAAAAGAGGGGGATGTGATGTATGTGAATAAGAAAACATTCGGAACGCACTCAGGTTGGTAACATGTAAGAGTGACGTGACGTACAGGTGCAAGGAAGAGGAAATAAAACCATTCTGAATCTAAACACGATAGATGAAAGGTGTTTCATTGTAACCTAATTTCCAGTCTCCATAACCTATCCTATAAACCCGACCACGTGTCATCACACAGGCGTTCTTCAAAACCCAACAAGAATCTTCAATGGTGACGAGACATGTTTTTATCTATGTCCCAAAAATAAAAAGGTTTTGGCTATGAAGGGTTCCAGAAACGTCTATGAAATTGAACATAACCCAAAGGTTAACTTAACAGTTATGTTCACATTTTCTGCAATAGGCAATATTTTACCTCCTATGATAATTTATCCCCATAAAAGATTGCCAAATGATATACTAAGTGCTGTGCCGAATTCGTGGGGTATTGGTTTAACTGAAAATGGTTGGATGGACAACAAAAACTTTTATGAATATACTGGAAATATATTTAACCCCTATTTAGATCGGAATAATGTTACACGTCCGGTGATACTTTTTGTTGATGGGCATAAAACACATTTAACTCTACAGACAAGTCAACTTTGTACAGACTTAAAAATTATTTTAGTAGCATTATATCCTAATGCAACGAGATTATTGCAACCAGCGGATGTGGCTGCGTTTAAGCCTCTAAAAACTTTTTGGAACAAAGCTGTGCTTCAGTTTAGGAGAGACAACCCCCAAAAAGTGTTAACGAAAGTACAGTTTGCCCTGTTTTAAAATCTGCTATAGATAGGTTAAGTCCAGATGTTATCAGAAGTGGGTTTAGGGCATGCGGTATATTTCCTTGGAATTCTTCTGCTCTTGACTATTCAAAATGTCTTGGAAAAGAATTTGAAACTGAAGATAATCTGGATAAGCACAATGATTTACCAACACTTATTGATCCAAATACAACAATTTCGTGAAATAGTTGGCAATTACAAAATTAAAGAGATATGTCGAAATAATAGTAAAACTCAATCTGATGATTACCAAATATTAAAACAAATCTTTTCAGCATTTACAGAAAAATCATCGGTAGAAATTTCTACAAACGACGAACAAGAAAATATTTTAGACGAAGAAGTAAAATTTTTAGACACAAGTGAAGTAATTTTTGATATAAATGATATACCTGTAATAATAGATGATACTGAAATTTTAAACATTCCTGAGATCGAGAATGAAACCTTAATGGTACCTAAGAATGAAATTTTCAACATGCAAAGAATACAAGAATATACAAATCAAGCTGAATCAAGTTTGACAAAAACGGTTAAAGAAGGTCAAAAAACCCGATAAATCCCTAAACATTTCTGAAAATATATCTGTAAATGCTACAAATAAATCTATTGAAAAGTTGAAAGAAAAGAAAAACAGAGTATTAAGGAAAATCAAAAGAAAATAAAAAGCTCAAATAATAAAAATCCCAAAAAATTAGCTAAAACTTTTAAGTCTGAAGAAAAAAGTAGACAACCCATAGAAATAACCTCAACAAAATTAAAAAAAGGTGTAACAGTTCTTATTCCTATTGAAAAATATCAAAAAAAGATAAAAAAAAACATTGAACGTGTTTTCTCCTCTAAACCAGGAAAGTAGAAGTAACAATATTGAGGTTTTTGAGCCACCACTACCTGAATTTGTCAAAGTTCCAATACCAGAATCTCATTCTCACACAAAATCATCAAGCTCTGTAAATATCCAAGATAATATTGACATTTTCAAGCATTCACCTACACCAGAAGCGAATTTGAGATTATCTCCGAAAATATTTCTCGCCCAGACTAAATCTCCAAGCCCTGAGCAAAAAATTGTACCCAAACGGAAATTATTTGATGATAATACATATCAGTCCTCAACAAAAATTACAATTCTATCTGATAATTTATTATCAAATATTCCTCCACACTTTGAAAATCGAAACTTGGTATCAAACGTTCTTCCGCGTTTTAAAAATAAAAACTTGGTATCAAACACTCCATTACATTTTAAAAACCAAAAAGTTACTAAAGGTGCGTGTTATCTATGTGTACTAAATATTACAGAGTGTAAAGAAGGCATTAGATGCCAAATGTGTCTTAAAACATATCATGTAACTTGCATAACAAGATTCTATGGCAACACAGATCAAGTATATGTTTGCGAATCTTGCCAAAATAAAAAATAAAAGTTTACTTTGACATGTGTTTTTTTGTGTCCACATTTATCACAAAATCCTTGCTTACCCAAACACCTACCTACCTATCTATTTTAACTTACTAATTATTTGGTAAAATATCTCTTTAAAAAATGATGGCCAATCACTAATACATATGGTGTCAATAACTGGAACTGGGTGGCCAATAACTGGTTCATTTGCACGGTTATAAAAGAACACATATAAAATATTTTCACACATGAAATATTAACGTAATAAAATTTTGCAATATGTAGAAATAATAATAAAATTCCATGGTGTTAAAAATAGTTACAATAGGCCACAGTGACAAAACATTTTATAGATATATCGACGTGCTCTCCTTAAGAGGCCAATAACCGGTGCTCTTACCCTATCATCTCCAACTTCCGAATATCCTACATCTCCTCACATCCCTTTCAGATTTGGACCATCTCAACCTTTACCACCCTTAAACAAGGAAAGTTTTTCAAATGTAGACAATGATAAAAATAAATTATTAGATTCTTTAGTAATTCTTTTCTCAGATTTTATTTAAAATATTAATTGTTTAGAAGAGGCAAAAACACTTGATATAAATATGTTAACCAAAGGTATTAATAATGTTTTAGATAATATTTTAAAAAAATAACTAGTCTAATTACTTTCAAAGCTAAACTCAAAATAATACAATGGAATGCTCGATCAGCTGTTGCTAACAAAAACAGCCTTCTCAACTTTTTAATAACCGAAGATATTGATATAGCTTTAATAAGTGAAACCTGGTTTAAACGGGATGTTGTTTATAGTTATAGAGGTTATAACGTAATACGCGAAGATCGGGATGACGGCTATTCCGGAGTTGCTATTTAAATTAAAACTGGTATTCCCTTTGAAAACATAAAAATTAAAAAAAAATTATAGTAAAGAGTTGCTTGCTTGTGGTATTAAAATCAACTATAACAAAAGTTATTTAACTTTACACTCTGTATATAGGTGTCCGAAAGCTAAAACTAACACCGAAGATTGGGATAAGTTATTTGCTCAATTAAAATACCCTTGTATCATTGGAGGAGATATGAACACACATAATTCTCTGTGGGCTCATCTAAAAATGATAAAACAGGCCATCAAATTGTGGAGACAATTCAGAATCTAGATTATGTGGTAATGAATAATGGACAACCAACTTGCCAAACGAGACCAAGAAAAACAGATTCTATGATAGATGTCACTTTTTGCTCACCTTCCCTCTTTGATAAAATTTCGTGGTCTGTAGATACTGATACTTCGGGATCAAATCACTTCGTTAAAAGGGTTGTAATCGATATCTTGGGAACTGATGCGAATATCATTTATCCCAGCAGTAAGTGGAAGATTAAAAAAGCCAATTGGTCATTATACTCTCAGTTTATTGAAACCTTATTAACTAACAACCCTCACGCCTATTAAGACACGCAAGAAAAATATAATTTCCTTATTGACTGTATTAATGAAGCTTCTAAACAATCAATCTGCCAATATAAATCATTTAAATGTAAACGTACTCCCCCTCCATGGTGGGCTTCGGAATGTGATGAATCCGTTGCGGAAAGAAAGAAAGCAGTAAACTACAAAAAAAAATTCTTCTCTTGAAAATTTTTGTAAATGCAAAGAAATGAATGCTCGTGTCAAAAAATCCCTGAAATTAAAGGCCAAACAAAGTTGGGTTGAATGGTGTTCAAAATTAAATAAACAAACTCCATCTAGTCTTATCTGGAACCAAGCAAGAAAAATGAACAGGAAAAAAGTAAACTTTCCACTACCTCTAAGTAACTCATGGGTAGACGACTTTTTTGATAAAATAGCTCCACCTTACGTAAATAACCAGATAGATGTAATGCCATCTGAAACCCTCTCATCTGATCAGAATCATTTTCTCTTCTTTTTCAAGAGCTGAATTAGAGTTTGCCCTTGATAATCGCGTTAGTACCTCACCAGGATATGATGCAGTCAAATAGCCTATGATACAAAATTTGTCAGATAACGCAAAATAATTACTTTTAAATATATTTAACCAGATAATTATTGAGGGTAAAGACATAATCGATTTTAAGCGTATTAGAGTTATCCCTGTTCCCAAACCGGGAAAAAACCCTAAATTAGCTGAAGCTTACCGACCTATATCATTATTATCATGTATATTGAAGACTCTTGAACGGATGATTAAAATTAGGTTAGATTGGTGGCTAAGTCCCTTACCCGCTAACCAAGATGGCTTTAAGAAGTTATGGAACTTTAGATTCCTTAACAACCCTTGTTGTAGACATTCAGAATAGTTTTTCCAGGAACAGTTATGTACCTGCTTTATTTTTAGACATCGAAGGTGCTTACGACTCGGTATCTCTTGCAATTCTCCAAGAAAAAATGATTAAATTGTTTCATATTCCAGCACAGTTTGCTTCTAACGTTGTGAACCTGTACACAAATAGAATAATATATTTAAAAGACAATCATACTCTTATAGTGTCACCTCGGGGTAAATGGATAGCGGTCTAAACGCCTTCTAATGCCCCCGGATGCTCTGTAGAGGGCTTCGAAAACATAAACGATAGCTCCTCTACTTAAGTCCATTTTCAGGGTATGGACGCGTAAATGTTTTTTTTCTGGTATCTTGCCTTGAAAAAGGCAAGATATTTCTTACATGACAAAGGTTAAGTCGAAATAAAAATACCAGGTTGTAGTAGAATAACGTCTCAGCCACAGAGTATGGATAAAGCTAAAAACAAGAGCAGAGCCCCGAGAGCACTAAGCTCTCGGAGAGCCCGTGAGGGACTGACTTGATTGACCTGAAAATCGCCTATTTTTATACTTTCTGAAGTAGCGATTAGGATTTCCAGGTCAGGGAGGGGCCAACGGGAAAAATAAGGGGCGGAGCGATGCGTGAATCAAATAATCCCTATTTACCAATATCCCCATACATGACTCTCTAGTTGTTCTGCGAGATCACTTGACCAATGATAACAAGTCTTTGGTTTTGGCAGATCTTGCCGAAAAATGCCTCCTTTCAACATATTTTTCTTTTAGAGGCAATTTCTACAAACAAATATCTGGAACACCAATGGGTTCTCCCCTTTCCCCTGTCATTGCTGACATTTTCATGGAAGCCTTTGAGTCTTTAGCCCTAGAATCTTACCCCTTAAAACCAAAAGTCTGGTTCCGCTACGTTGATGATACATTTATCATCTGGCCCCATGGTCAACATACCCTTTCTTCCTTCCTAGATCATCTTAACTCACAACATCCGAGTATAAAATTCACAATGGAAGTAGAAAATAATCGGTCCCTTCCCTTTCTCGATGTGTTAGTCACCTCCAAGCCCAATGGCCGATTGGGTCACTCTGTTTATAGAAAAAAGACCCACACGAATCGTTACCTACATGCTTCATCACACCACCATCCTGCCCAAAAGAATTCTGTGATCAACTCTCTCATCCATCGGGCCATTTCGATTTCTGAACCCGACAACCTTAGAGAAGAACTTGGCCATCTGCAAAAAAAACCCTTGTCGCCAATGGTTACTCCAAGTCCACAATTCAAAATATTACACACCGACATCTACATCCCCCTTTACACCCTAGGACAACAAATTCAGAATCTTCGGGTAATACTCCTGTGGCGTTTCTTCCGTATATTCGAAATGTGACTGATAGGATTGGCAAAATTCTTCGCAAAGAAGGTATCAGGACTACTTTTCGACCACCCAAGAAAATCTCACAATATCTACCCTCTCCTAAGGACCCATTACCGCCCCTATCTTCCTGTGGTGTCTATTCTATTCCTTGTTCATGTGGACATGTGTATATTGGCGAAACTGGTCGTTCCGTCAAAACTCGGATTCAAGAGCATCAAAGATGCATTCGATCAGGTCTTTTCTCCCATTCTGCAGTTGCCGAACACTGCCAAGAAACCGGTCATTCCATATTGTTCGAAAAAACCCATATTATTTCTAAGAGCCCTTCTTTTATTCCAGGAAAATCCGCGAATCTCTAGAGATCCGAAAAAATCCCCATAATATCAATCGAGAGGAAGGATACTACTTGTCTCCCATCTGGAATCTCAGTCTAGAGCCACCGTCCGGTCCCGCCACCACGTTGCAGCCACATGATTGGCCAGCGCGCGCTTCTTGACGTTCGCGCCACGAAGTGTGCCGATACGTCCCGACACGACAGGCACCGCGACTATAAATAGAGCGGTAGCGGAGTAATCGTCGGATTCACTCCCCGCCTCTCGACGCGTTAGTGTTCTGAGCTGTTGGACGTGAATCCCTGTCCTGGCATTTGGTTTTCACCTCTGGCTGCGTTGAGTAGTTGAGTTACTGTGACCAAATGCCCATCTTGGTAGTTAGTATTCGCCTCTGGTTGCATTGAGTAACTGAGTTACCGTTGCTAACTACCCATCTTCCTGTTCTTTTGTTTTCTTTTTTTCTTTTCTTTGTTCTCCTGAAGAAGCTACATACAATTGTAGCGAAACGTCGAGATGAACCCACTTTTGGGTCACTCACAAATGACACGGTCCAAACCCGGAAGACGAATAAACTATAATTCTGACTTGGCCGTGGAAGCCTACGATTTCATTTGACCAACCTCTACGGGGAGGTTATATTCCGCAAAACCTCAGAGTTCTCCAATCTTCGCTCTAAAGTTTTATCTCTACTTTCTTCGCTCACCTTCCTCTCTAGATGTCGTGATAATAACTTGGTTCCCAATTTTCTTGTTCTAAAACATCACATTTCCTCTTCATCTTCTTCCCGAATTCTACATCGAGCCAGCCTATCTCTACTTCGTGAACGGATTCAACATATTCGAAAAACCCTTAATTTTCAATCCCAAAAACTTTTTAAGCTGCATCTTGAACTCTCCAGTATTCTTAGTGTCGATGATTGGTCACTTTTAGACCGCATTTCCTATCATCAAGCCGATAAAATCCTTCTTCTAAGCAACGAAACTCACAAAAAGAAATTCCAATCCCTTGTATCTAAGAAAAAATCACATTCCACCACTTCTACTTCTCATTCACCTCTCATTAACACCGTCGTTAATCTTTCTTCTCACCAATTAACAAGTGCAGAAAGCAGTCTTCTATCTAAAGGTCTTAATTTTGCTATCACTCCTTCCAGAATTCCTACCGAAGAAATAGTTTCAAATGTGGAAGCGGCACTCCGCACAATTCCCAAAATTCCAGCCGACCGTATCCGCTTTGACGTCGCTAAATGTCTTGATACAGCCAAAATCCCTACTTCCAATATATCTCGTGAGGAATTCATAGCTCTCAAAAATCTCCGTTCTCTTTCTGAGATAATAATCCTTCCTGCAGACAAAGGTAATGCCACAGTCATCCTAGATACTCCTTCCTACATAGAGAAAGTAAACGACTTACTTAGGGATACATCCTGTTATAATACAATTTCTCGAGACCCCACTCCTAGAGTCGAACGCGAAATTTCCCATGCCATCAAACAATCCGATCTTTCCGATGATGTTAAGAAGTCCATAGTTCCAAAAAACTCCATCTGCCCCAGAATTTATGGTCTTCCGAAATCCATAAAGATAACGTACCTCTTCGTCCCATTGTGACTACGATTAACTCTCCTACCTACAAACTCGCAAAGTACTTGTCCAATCAGTTTAAGACCTATACTGGTCGTACCTCTTCTTATGTCCGAAATTCCACACATTTCATCACCTTAATCTCCTCTCTCACAGTCGATCCCCAAGATATTCTCGTCAGTTTCGATGTATCATCCCTATTTACCAATATCCCCATACATGACTCTCTAGTTGTTCTGCGAGATCACTTGACCAATGATAACAAGTCTTTGGTTTTGGCAGATCTTGCCGAAAAATGTCTCCTTTCAACATATTTTTCTTTTAGAGGCAATTTCTACAAACAAATATCTGGAACACCAATGGGTTCTCCCCTTTCCCCTGTCATTGCTGACATTTTCATGGAAGCCTTTGAGTCTTTAGCCCTAGAATCTTACCCCTTAAAACCAAAAGTCTGGTTCCGCTACGTTGATGATACATTTATCATCTGGCCCCATGGTCAACATACCCTTTCTTCCTTCCTAGATCATCTTAACTCACAACATCCGAGTATAAAATTCACAATGGAAGTAGAAAATAATCGGTCCCTTCCCTTTCTCGATGTGTTAGTCACTTCCAAGCCCAATGGCCGATTGGGTCACTCTGTTTATAGAAAAAGACCACACGAATCGTTACCTACATGCTTCATCACACCACCATCCTGCCCAAAAGAATTCTGTGATCAACTCTCTCATCCATCGGGCCATTTCGATTTCTGAACCCGACAACCTTAGAGAAGAACTTGGCCATCTGCAAAAACCCTTGTCGCCAATGGTTACTCCAAGTCCACAATTCAAAATATTACACACCGACATCTACATCCCCTTTACACCCTAGGACAACAAATTCAGAATCTTCGGGTAATACTCCTGTGGCGTTTCTTCCGTATATTCGAAATGTCACTGATAGGATTGGCAAAATTCTTCGCAAAGAAGGTATCAGGACTACTTTTCGACCACCCAAGAAAATCTCACAATATCTACCCTCTCCTAAGGACCCATTACCGCCCCTATCTTCCTGTGGTGTCTATTCTATTCCTTGTTCATGTGGACATGTGTATATTGGCGAAACTGGTCGTTCCGTCAAAACTCGGATTCAAGAGCATCAAAGATGCATTCGATCAGGTCTTTTCTCCCATTCTGCAGTTGCCGAACACTGCCAAGAAACCGGTCATTCCATATTGTTCGAAAAAACCCATATTATTTCTAAGAGCCCCTTCTTTTATTCCAGGAAAATCCGCGAATCTCTAGAGATCCGAAAAAATCCCCATAATATCAATCGAGAGGAAGGATACTACTTGTCTCCCATCTGGAATCTCAGTCTA
>OU898284.1:59543017-59557856 GCA_918026665.1 Diabrotica balteata | reverse complement strand
TGGAACGAAAATAAATATATCCTGTCCAACAGTTGTAGCTGATTACAATCAGTACATGGGAGGAGTAGATCTTGCTGATCAACTACGTGGGTCATATGGATTCAATCGTAGATCCAAAAAATGGTGGCACAGATTATTCTTTGGATTTCTTGACATTGATTTTGTCAACACTTTTATTTTATACTCTCAATCTGAAGAAGAGGCAATGACACTTTTAGATTTTAGACGATCAGTAGCTTTGGGGTTCATCACTAAATTGAACAACAAACGACGAAGAAGTAACAACAATCACATCCAAGTTTCCAAACGCAGGAGATACGCCTATAGTGTGCCAAATGATATAAGGTTAGGGAACAGAGGAGTTCATTGGATTCAGTATTATAGTGAACGTAGAAGATGTGAAATGTGCTCTTCTCAGGCAATACAGTCTCGGCCGCATTCAAAATGTATTACTTGCAATGTTTTTCTTTGTTCAAATAAAAAGAAAAATTGTTTTAATGAATATCATGACATTATGTAAATAAATATTTGTAGCAACACCTCTTCCTACCAATTTTTTTGTAATATCCCTAAGTCCCGAAGGTACTTTGAAGTACCACTACCCCTACATGTGAGATAAGAGAGAGCATATATTTTTGACTTTAATTATATGTTTAGAAACATCATTATATGTACAAATGCTAAATATTACGTCTATTCTTAAAAAAATCTATATTTAAGACACAAAGGGTTAAGACAACTATATCCATATCTAGTTTTTTAATTTCTTCAGTTATTTCTTCCATCTTTTCGCTGATATTCTGCACATTCCAGGTGTCAATGTTCATAATCCTTTTCCGTCGTCGAAGTCGTTTATTATTTAATCCGTCCGAGATTCCGAGGCAATCTTTAAGCTTTTTGGTATTTTCTAATTTTTACAAGTGACAGGGAACCGGCCTGACGTCTTAACCCCCTATCTGGAGGACCGGGTAATTTGTGATCAAGGTTTTCTTCCTTTAGACTAGTTGTCTTCCAGGACTATAGAGACTAGTCTTCCCTTAACTCGGTTCTTCCGCTTTCGGGACCATTGGATTTCTCTCGTCCACTACGAACAAATCTCGTTTGATCCGTCCACCGTTGACCTTCGCCTATAATCATAGGCAGGATCCCTTACAGGGTACTATCATCTGGGCCAGATGAACCCTGGTTTTTTTACTAGGTTGTTACTCCTCCCCCATCCTCCTTTATCCGGGCTTGGGACCGGCAACATAACAGCTGAACTACTCAATTCACCCAGCCGTCATGTAGGCGGAGTTATGGATGATATTATCCTTATTTTTATTTAACAACAAGTAAAAAAGTGCCAAATTTCATACTACTAAACATCCTATAGGTTAAATTGTGTTATGGCAAGTATATTTGTTTTGTAAGTGTGTTTTGGAAATTATGAGGTGGCCGGTACTACATTTTAATTATTTATTTAATTTTTGAGTCACTTAAACATTATTTAAAAATATTATGTTATAGATGTTAAATTAACAAAATGTGTGAGGTAACATTTATGTTAGGTTAATTCTTTCCCTTGAAGCCTTACGGTTTCTGCTAATAATTTCATGAGATCCTTGGGACAATTTAGCTGATGTAACAGCATTTTTCTTCAGTCTTCTTAATTTAGTTTTAAGTGCTACAATAAAGTAAATTGAGTATAAGGCCCGATTACATAATCGATTTAAAGTAAACTTTAAATTTGTAGAGTTTTATATTTAATGTGTATATAAAAGATTTCTGTAGTACGTCCCTGGTTGTTTTTACCAAGAAAACGATCGATAATATAGCGTTTTTTAATATTTCTACGGCGGAGAAGTTAAATATATGTTTTTATCTGTGTTGCAATGTTAGCTAAAAACTCCAGTTTATTGGAGGATTATAACTATTACTCGAAGGTAACTATTTCAACAAGTTTTTGTCGCCTAGAGGATTATATTACATGATGCCCCCTAATATAAAAAAGAGGTTTTATTTGTCTTTCGTCGTTAACACGTTCGCTACCAGGGGTGTATTTAGGTTTCGTCCTGCTGGACCAAACATAGATTATGACAAATTCACTAAGAAAAACCATTTCTGATTGTAACTTACCTAATCTGAGATAAAAATATGAAATTCCTGTGGGATTTTTTGATGCGGCTCATATATGAGACGCTGGTCTATAGCGTAACTGGTAATATTATAGACCATATGTCTCATATATGAGACATAAAAAAACTTACAACTTTAAATAAATTTAATTATATTTATGTCACAACAGAAATAAAATAAGGTATTCTGTTAAAAAAAGACAAAAAAAAACAGGAAACTAAAAAAAAACCAAATCTGATGTGTGTGGTAAAAAAAAGCATTTACTGGTTGCCTTCGTGATACTCTTGAAAACATGGATCTACGCACAACCCAATCAATTGTCCAGATTTGTCTTTACATTTCTCGCAAACAAAGAATGTCAGGGTCCTTTTCTTTTTTGAGGAACAAATCCGACACCTTCTTCGTTTTTCTGCTTTTTTGGGATAATGAGATGAAGGTTTTACCTGACTTTTCCTTGATGAAAGTGGAATTTGAAGATAGTCAAGTATCAGCTGCTCCCTGAATTCTAAGTACGTAATTTTTTTTCCTTAGCAACATTATGCAAATAGGTACCATTCCATAAACATACATCGACAAAATGAAAAAATAATTTTAGGTACCATCTAATAGTTTTTCTGGGTGTCGTATAATATGAGAGCATTTGGTCGCTTCTATCAACACCGGACATACGTTTGTTATAGTCGACTACTACACTGGGTTTTTCTTGTTCTACTCCTCGTTTATTAGTTGTTTTTTGAGATCCAGGTCTATGCAATGTTGATATCATAAGCACATCGCGCTTGTCCTTCCACTTCAAAACCATCAAATTATTCTTTTTTCTGAAAGTGCTCTCTCCTTTGCGTAATTTGTAGTCAATTACCACTTTTGGGTTTCCTTTCCGGTTTTTTCTCAATGTTCCTACCACATGAGTCTTGTTTTTATAAAGGAATTCTGCAAGTTTTACACTATTGTAATAATTATCTAAGTACAATGTGTGACCTTTTCCAATATATCGCTCCGCAAGTTTTGTAACTACAGCTTGTGCATGGCCAATCTCATTGTTCACTGTGTCCTTTCCGGTATACACTAGACACTCCAAAACAAAGCCCTCTGGGGTGCAAAGTTCATACAGCTTTATTCCGTATTTCGCACTCTTATTGGGAATATATTGGCGAAATGTTAATCGTCCACGCCAAAGCAGCAAGGCTTCGTCTAAGGAGAGATCTCTTCCAGGATATAAAAATTTACGCATGTTTTCAAAAACATGGTCTGCAACTTTTTCAATTTTGTGCAAACGGAAGTTTTTGCATCATCTTTCTTGGTAAAACACAAACACCGTAGAATCTGTTCGAATCTATTCCTCGACATGATATTTCCAAATATTGGGTGGGAATATAGTGGATTCGTACTCCAGTAGCACTTAATGTTTGGCATTTTTATGTTTCCCATTAGCATGCATAATGCGAGAAAACGGCGGAATTCATGGGGAGTAGTTGGTTTCCATTTATTCATTGTAGAATGCTTCGGTATTACATTGCCAATAACTGACAGTGCACGTAAATTAATCCACTCGCAAATTTTTTGAAACAAGTCGTCATCAAACAGTATTTCAAATATATCTTTGGGAGTACATTCTTTTGATATATCTATTTTCAAACGTTCAATTTCTGAAAAATCAAACACCTCCGGTTCATCGTCGATTTCGAGCCAGTCGCTGTCATCTTGATTATTTACTGGTGCACTGTCCATTTCAGGAACATTTTCATCAAGGTCACTAACTGCTTCATCACTGGTATGTTCCGAGTCACTAACTGGATTTTGTTCTACACTAGAACCCGATTCTGATGAAGGCTTGTAGCTACTGCCGGAATCTAAAAACATTTCAGGAATTTCATCAGGTTCTAGTATATCAGAAAGACTGTCATCATTTTCTGAGTTCATAATTCGGGCCGCCTCTTCTTGAAGCTCCTTCTCTGTTAGAATAGTTCTTTTATACATTACAGCAAAACCCTAAAAAAGTTATTCTCTAGCAACATTCAAAGGGGTTTTACTACATACAGTTTGTCAAACGTAGGCAAGAGTTTGAGAATCTCACAATCGTCATAACACCGCATGGCGATTGTAAGATTTTCAAACTCTTTCCTATATTTGACAAATAATATGTTACGTGTAAATATGAAATAACAATACGAAGCTTCTTACCTACGAAATCTAGTAATCGCAACAGCATATGTACAAAATCTTTATTTAGAGACTATGCGGTCCATATATATGACGACTTTTTTAGGCTTATTACTACTATTTAGAATTGGCAATAAAATAATAAGCTGGTGTAGTATTTTATTTTAGTAAACACAGCCTTTTATGATTTTCTTTCATTGAAATAGACCATGCACCTGAAATAAGAAATATTTCGTAACATAACCATACTTTTCAAGTTTAGACCGACAGCGTTTTGTTTTATTTGTAGTAATAATCGTTGTATTGTAGTGGAATATCATATAAAATACCATACATAATACTAGGTAAAACAAACATACTTACATGGACTAAAAACAACAAAAAAACACAGCACAATTCAAAGACAATGTTGCACACGTGCTCGCTAAATTTCTACTAAACGGTAGGAGCTGCACACAGACCATCTGACTCATATATGCGCCTAACTTTTCTATAGACCACGTCCAAAACGAAATACGCTATCTGCGAACGTAACTATTTTATTCGACATTTCGAGCGGTGGGATCTCCGGCTCAAATGTGTGACGCTGGTCTGTGCGAGAAATCCGTGTGGCTCATATATGAGCCGCTTGGTAGCGAATGTGTTAAAAACGCAATAAGCTGGAATATTTAAAAGTTGTTTTTATCGTTTAGAAAGAGGGTCAAGAAGGATATTGTTTGTTTGGGTTTTATAAAAACAAGGAGAGAGTTATTTTATGGCGTCGAATTTGTAAAATTTAACGCAAATAAAGAGTCCAAGAACAGATTTAAAACGGTGCAGACGTTATACAATGTAGAGTCCAAGAAAAGATTTGAAACTGGGCAGACGGGTGACAATGTAGAAAGTCGATAAAGAGATTGGCCAAAAAGTGTTGAAAATAGTAGAATATATTCTATGTAATATGTCAAATTTGAAAAGAGTAATCACTATTTTCATTTTTCTAAGTACCTAAAGGATTTGTGTTGCCTGAAAAAAATTTCGAAAGATAATCTCACATGTTGCCGTTGTGTCCAGTTTTATGTATTCCTGTTTTTTAAGAAGCCCATTCTAAAAGTTTTGTGTTCCAAATTTTCAACCTCAAGATTGTAATATTTGTCCTAAAAAGCCGTCCCAGAGTATCTCTCACAGTATGGAAATAGATTTGATCGTGTGGCAGAGAAGGTAACCCCAAAAATCTTAGTGTGTTTAGTGAAACCAAGGTAACCCTTTTTTTGTTTTAAACTTTTGGGAAAATAAACATTAAAATAATAATTGCTTTCATACAATTTAAAAGATTTAATAATTAATATTGTAAATCTTAGAGTGTGGTTATGCTCTCAATTTGATTTGTTCTCCGTTGTAAGTAAAATTAAGATTTTATGTTGACAGCTAGCAGCTAGCTTTATTATTTTTTTTTTGACAATAATTTGCTTTGGTATTTTAAAGAAGATTAACCTCTCTATGAATGTTTTAATTTTAAAAACTGTTTTCATTTTAAACGTAATAAATTATTTCTGACACAGTTTCATTAACAGTACAACAGTTAATATTTTAGTAACATTTGTAAATATTTACAGCAATCTCCTTTGTAAACAAATAAGCACGTAAGTTTTTGCTAATTTTTGTATTATGTTTGTATAATATGTTCTTGTAAAATCTGTATTTTTGATAACTGTTTGTTTGAGACAAAAATAAACGTTTAAATAATTTGTTTCTCTGATTTATTTTGAGTTTTATTTGAAAAAGATATGTTTTTTATGTTTTGATGTTCTATAATTTCCCTAGTTACAACTAGTGGTTGTAATAGGTATAATTTCGCACCTTAAGTGGCGCCCTATAATAAATTCTTTGATGTGTTTACTGTTTATTTTTATTTTGTTTATCCCAAGAGATTAAGTACCCCTTTATTTTTTTTGTAGTTTCCCAATCCAACCCCCATATCTTCAACTTATCCACGACCCAGCTTTCCAACAACCAACTGAGTGCCGTATGCACTAGTTTCGATTTATTTTGTTTGCCCAATCTTCTACCCCATGTTCTTACCCTGAGGTAAGCAAAATATATCGTTACAGAATAAAGTTCACTTTACAAGTGTAAATTTCAGTTTCATAATACCGTAACCTTAGTTCACTTTAAGTTTAATGGTAGAAATCTGTAAATTAACTCCGTAAAGTCCACTTTAACTAAACCAATTCAACAGTTTAACCTCAAAATTCACGAGAGGCTAATTGCCACCTTGCATTCCATCTTCTCATTGGAAGACTAGATGACATTTTTGACATCGGTTAGTAAGGTTAGGTAATCAGTATGTTCCATCTTTTCATTCGACGATTTTGTCGCGTGACCTATTAAAGTTATGTTTATATTGTTTACAGATTGGTTAGGAAAAAAATATATGAAAAATAATATTTCTTTGAGTTATAGAAATATAGAAATAGCAGGTCACCGGTTAGATTACATCAATTGGGCTGCAGAAAAGTGTTGAATAAATATTATACTGATGAGATTGTCGCACGGCCGTAGCATCCTCTCCGTTATCCGGAGCTCCTGGACGCTCAGCGGCCGGAGCTCCTGGACGCTCAGCGGCCGCCGCTCTTGAAGATGATCTCGTATTACCATGATCCATCTTCGTATAGGAGTTAGTAGAGATACCGGCTTATTCGTGTAAGAAGCTCTATCGAGCCTCTGCAACAAGCGAGGTGACACCGGCAAACAGAACTCTCTAACAGTTCGAACTTTCTTACACTAATAAATATATTTCTTACAACGACAATATGTGTTAGAGTTCTGTTGCGTGGTATATGCCTCAAAATTGAAGAGATGTCGGTTTCCTTCTTATCAGGAATCGCCGCGTTCTGTCTTCTAGAAACAGGCACAAAAATGCCCGTTGTATCGGCTCTGCTATAGCCCGTCGCTTTGTACACTACCTTTCGCACTATCAGTTTTACCAGTGTTTACTAATTACTGAAAATGCATAAGCTTCAAAAGTGTCGAAGCGTCGTCGTGGCTTGACTCGGAGCGGTGAAATCGAATGTAAGTCTCCGTCGAGACTTCTCCTCGTTTTTACCGTCGTTGTCCGATAAATCGTCGGTGTCAGTTCGACGCAATTTTTAATAGTTCTAAAACTACTGTTTTTCTATTTCAAAAAGCGTATGTTTCTGACAGGGAGCGATTCTACAGCTGATACTCGGCTTTTCGTGCACTGTGGTATAATAGCAGACGACTAATAATGCCTTAGGATATCTTCGACGTCTGAGTTGGAAATAAACGCTGATCTTCGAAGTCGGTGCAATCGTTTTTATTCGACGTAAGGACGACTTTGGTTATTTGGATTAATAATGAAACAACAGTTTTACTAGGAAGCACCACTAACCAACAAGGTCTAGTAGGGCTCGAAGTGTCTGACCACTGAAGTCCCGATCAGAAGGTGCGCTGCTCTTTTATACGTTAGTAATTGAGAACTCGCAGCGCTCTTCCGCCGAGAGGTCAATGACAGCGTAAGTTTAATAACGAGCGCTGTGATTGGCCGGCCAAAGTAACAATATTTGTCGAGATTGTGTATTTTGGCGACAAGATGTGTATTGATGGTACTCATAGGTTGAATGACTTTGTTGAATATTTTTAATTTTAGAGGATATAAGACAAGGTTTTCCACGTTGTTTAATATGCAATCGTTCCGATCAAGCTGTATTGTCTCTATTTTTTTACATATTTAAAGAGAACTGTCTTATAAAGAGAGAAGCTGTGTTACTTATTTTTTTTTTAATGCATTTGATTACCCAATACAAGGGCCATTTACATCAACAGCTACCTCAATTGGTAAGAGGTAATCATTCACTGTTGCGTTGGTTTTTTCTTTGGTTTGGTGTGCTTCTTTTGTTGGGGTTTTGTCATCCTGTTTTAGGCTTTTGCCTCTTCAGGATGTGGTTTTTGTCTTTTTTGGTGTTGGCTTCTGGTTTTTCTTTCTTCGTGGTCCACTGGTGGGGTTCAGCCAGGACAATCAGCGGAGAAAGGCAGTGGTCGGTTCTTTTCAGAATTGATGCTAAAATATTAGTGAATAATTAGTGATTGATTGATGTACAAAATGAGATATTAATATATGTATAAATACATGCATTAATATGTTATAGTTAGTAAATGTGTTAAACGCGACGCGAGAGGGCAGCTGCGGCTGTATCCTCAAAATAGACAGGTATCATTTGCAAGTGGGATCGGGAAACCGCAGAAAACCGATCCCCCCCTGTCTAGGCAAGCTCGAAGTGAGCAATTTAGCTAGGAATGCGACGGAAATAGAGGGGAGTTGCCTCCTGTATGTCAATGTATTCATCAGGGAGTTCGTTACTGGCAAGTTCCAGTAGAATTGCGGGGAGGTGTGGGATTTTTGGTTTAGGGTGTCTGGTGAATACATTGCCGAGGGTAGAGCAGACAGTTTTTAGGATGCGTTGAGCTCTGAGGTTTTGGCTCCGGATAGTGCGTGTAGTATAACTTCTGCTCAGAGAGTGTAGTCTCTCATTTAGGGGCTGGATATTAGATAATTGATGAATGAGGGCTGAAGGGTAGTCGTTGCGTCTACCATTCACTCTACGCAGAATCCTCCTCTCTAGACTTAACAAGTTTTCTTTGACTGATTTTGGTATTGTAGCATAAATATTGGATCTGTATTCAAAAATAGGTCTAATAAAACTTTTATAGGTGAAAATTAATGTTCTAGAGTGCGTAGCCCCGAAATTACATCTCAAACTATTGAGGAGACTCAATCTGCTCCTAGCCTTAGCACAGGCTATGTTCAAATCGGCCCTCCAGTTCAAAGTTCGTGTGAACTTCACACCGAGGTATTCGATCTGATCACGGAGTTGGAGTTGATCTCCCCAGAGCGTGAGATAGTTTCTTTCGTTAAAGGAGGCCGCGCGTACACTGTGTCTAGGGTGTCTAAAAAGAATCATTTGAGTTTTGTTCGGATTCAGGGACACTCTCCATCTCCTGCACCAGTTTTCAACTAGTCTAAGGTGATTTTGAGCATACCTGAGAACAGAATCAACGTTCGTCGCTGTAGTTACTAGAGCAGTATCATCCGCGTAGAGTAGAGTGGTGGTTTTGTTTCGTATAGTATTGGGAAGTCGCTGTTGTATTTTGTGTAAAGTATGGGGGCCAGTACAGAGCCTTGTGGTACTCCAGCTGTTGGAGTAAAAGAATCAGAGAAATAACCACGCTTCTTTACTCTGACCAGACGTTCAGAGACGTATGATTGGATTAGTCTGACGAAAGGAATTGGTAGTCCAATGTTCAGTAGTTTCTTGATCAGTCCCACATGCCAGACTTGATCAAAGGCTTTTTGAACATCGAGAAAAATACCTAGTGCAAGTTTGCTGTCGTTCAGACTTTGAGTAATGTGTGTAACAATTTCAGTCAATGCCGTCGTTGTAGAGCACCCTTCTCTAAAGCCGAATTGAAAAGAGGGAATGATATTGTGTTCGTTCGTGAAGTCAATGAGTCTTTCTTTTAGGATCCTCTCAAAGACTTTTGCTAAAACATTTGTAAGTGAAATCGGCCGGTAAGAGTTAGGATCTGTGCGGGGTTTGCCCTTTTTTAGGAGCATAATTGTATTTGCTACTTTCCACTGTGACGGGAAATAGCAGAGTTTGAGGGTGGCATTGACAATATTTGTTAAATAATGGTAGACACTCGGAGGAAATTGTTTCACGCACTCCTGGCAATGTTGTCAGGACCCGGTGCATTCGATTTGCCGATATGACAAAAATTTTTGAAAGTTTGTTGATCCACCGGTGCCATGATGGGATGGTCATGCGGTACCTGAGGATCGAAAGGGGCGCCGAGTTGTCTGTTTACGTCTCTTTCAGTCGCAGTCAGGAAGGCGAGGTCAAATCTAGGATTATTAGGTGAGATTAAAGTGTTTTGTAAATGGTTTTTAAAGGCTTCGGCCTTTTGTTGATGTGTGTTAATGATTTGATTGTTCACTATAAGGTGGAGATGGATTGTTGGTTTTTTGTTTAGTTAGGCACTGAATTTATGCCAGAACTTACCACCGTCACGGAAATCAAGACTAGAGGTGGCTGCCCGCCATTGTCTGACCTGCATCTCTTTCACCTGTAGTTTGATCACCGCGGACATGCGGTTATATTCTGCTTTGATAAGAGGATTTCGAGTGCGTTGAAACTGACGTAGAAGTCGTCTCTTATGTTTGATATTATTGATTATGTATTGCGGTAGAGGTGGCTTTTTAG
The DNA here is from genome assembly GCA_918026665.1 of Diabrotica balteata. Lineage (NCBI taxonomy): Eukaryota > Metazoa > Arthropoda > Insecta > Coleoptera > Chrysomelidae > Diabrotica > Diabrotica balteata. The sequence goes on along the minus strand of OU898284.1, from coordinate 59,547,321 downwards.
GGTTTATAACATAGGGTTTTAGGGTTTATATCAATTGCTTGATTTATCAGATTTGAGATAGCCGTGATACCTAGATCGATATCATCTGTGTGTACTAAGTTGCCTAACTCTGAAATGTTATTTGACAGAAAAGCTCTGTATCGGTCCCAGTCAGCGTGCCTATAGTCTCTTATTACTTTGGGTGGTGCAGGAGGGGTGGGTGTAAATATCTGTTCCTTAACCAGTAGAGGTAAGTGATCCGACGTGATGGAATCACCCAGAAAGCATTCGTCATCCAATAGATCGATCACATCGTACGTACATACAATATGATCGACTATCGACATGCCCTGGTGACCCACAAAAGTCGGCTCACGATTACGGTTTCGATGGATAGGAAGATTAATGAGCATGTCCGAAAAGTCGTTACCTGCATGATTTGTGACGGTGTCACCAAATTGAATGTGTCTGGCGTTAAAGTCGCCGAGAATAATTGCCTTATTGAGGCTAGAGATATAATCAAACAAAATCTCGGACATGTCCTGATGAGGATGTTTGTAATAAGAGACTATTGTAATTGTCGTGTTATTGTCTAGGTGGATGTCCACTGCCAGGAAGTCAACATCATTAAGGTTCAGGTGTATAGGTGTAACATGAGGGGAAAAGGGGATACCGTATTTGATAAGGAAGCCAATACCGCGAGATATTTGGCTTTTAGGACGGTGTACCGTGCAGTAACCGGGGAATGTTGGATCTGTTTTTGAGAGGGTGTCGGTGAGGGCTAGGATTTGGATATTATGATGTTGAAGAATATGTTTGATAAGGGGTCGCCTATTCCGAACACGCCTATCTGGAAGGAGGTTAATGAGGATGAGGGAGGTGAATTCCATCACTGCCTTCATGTCTGAAGACAGTTCGTAGGGTGGATCTCTTTTATCGGTGGTTATAGGTTGGGTTTCTTGAGGGGTTTTTGGTATTTCCCTTCTGAGTGGGCATTTGACCGAATAGGCCGCATGCTCGCCACCACAGTTAGGACATTTAGGAGCTTGTGGGGTGGGGCAGGAAGTGGATTTGTGGTCTTGACCACAAGTAGGGCACCTATACTGTTTTTGCGGGCACTCCGCAATGGTATGCCCGTTTGAACTGCACTTGGCGCAGTACTTGGGTACGGGAGGAACGGGGTTGGAATTGAAAGGTAATTCCGCAGTCATACGGAGGCCGTCAAAGTACACGCCTCTGGTCAACATCTCCGTGTATTTTGATTCACTTAAGGTGATCAATTTGACATAAGTGGTAGGTTTGTTCTCTCTGGAGATGATGCGCCAGAGACGTATGACAGGGATGTTTAGTTGTGTGAACAGGATGATTAGTTCGGCGTCGGAGTAGATTCTGTCAACTCCCTTGACGACCACCATATAACCAGGATTGTGGGTACGGGTAGTGGTATTTTTCGTGGTTGAAGGATTTGGATTGTGCTTAGGGGAGATCTGGATTTTAGGATCCCCTACAGCATCACGGAGTCGGCGCTGGACTTCAACGTGATTTATTGGGTGAGGTGTGGTGAGGTGAGCAGTTCCGGTGGGTAGGACTTTAATAGTGGTGATTTGGTTCAAAAGAAGTTCTCTGGTATTGAGGATTCTGAAAAAATCACGTTGAGTGGATTTTTCCAGAGGGATATTTGTAATAAGGTAGTTGAAGTGTTTTGGTTGTTGGGAAGTTGTTTGTGGATGCTGTGGTTTAGGAGTGTGAGCTGCGGTAGCGTAGGAAGGGATTTGTTGAGGGATGGAAGTGTTTATATGTGTACTAATTTGCGGTGTGAGTTGTGGTGTAGGTTGGATATTGGTAGTATGTGTGGTAGATGTTTGCTGATGTTGGTGTGCTAAGGTGTTTGTTGGTGTTGATGAAGGATTGGCGATAAGGGAGGACCGGGACAGCTGCAAACGCGCGATCAACCGGTCGATTTGGTCAATGGGGAGGGTAGTCACCAAATCCTCGACGGAACTGTCGGTGACGACGTTCATCTTAGGAGTGGTGCTGTTGGTATCGGGTATATGTATTGTAGGGATAGTGTAGGTAGGAGAAGTCGGTAGTATATATTGATTTGTTGGTGAAATAGGAAGCGGTGATAGTGGTTTTTGATATGAGAGTTGGGGTAATGGTGGAAAGTCAGGTGAATGTACAGGTGTTGCGTCGTTGCTGTTTTCAGATGTCATTGATTGATTATGTACGGGAGGAGGGTCAGGAGGTTCAGCAGGACGCGGCTTTGACCTATTAGAGCGTGTCGAGCGCGGCATTACGAAAGTGGTTTAGCTAGGCGTACACCCAGAAGACACCCTTTTTCCTATACGCTGTGCAATGTATAGGATGGCGGGTCGCCGGACTATGCTTACTATGAAATGAGCTGTCGGTCCCTCGATGCACTTCCTTGTGTACTAATGAAGTTTATATGTATACTAATTGAAACTTCCAATCAAATTTTCCTCGAGTTACTAATTACAATTAGTAACTATATGGAAATCCAATGGAGTCAGTTCGTGACTCAAGCACCGCACTTAACACTAGGCCAGCTAGTCAACACCCAATTAGTAACCAGAGAGAACCGGCTACAGCGTACGCAGGTGGCCTTTTCTTACCGCAACCACCTACTATGCTTTCACCAGTTACCAATTAGCTAATAGCGTGTATAAGACGAACTGCCCCAGATGAAAATATGCGAACTTTTTGAATCACGACTGATTTTTATTTTCTTTTTTTTCTTGAATGTACCTAAAAAATTTTTAGAGAACCGCTACGATGCTGGACCTGGTTGTCCTATCGCCCTAACAGAGGCTGAAAGCCCCGGCTACGGCCGCAGATGGCTTCTTACAATACCATCCACCTAGCCTTCACCGTGACCAGCAGAATCTCCGAAATAGCAAACGGGAGCACCCAACCAACACAATAACAGCCCTATGAACTCTAACGGCTTTTAGAAAAACCGTTACGTCAAACAATGGGGGTAGAACAATGAACAATGGTTCTATTGTTCTATTGTTGTCGCTTCTTATCGCCTGTCTATTGTCCTCTTATCTCTCGGCGTGACGTTCGTCCAAGCGATCAGCTTATTAACGTTGCCTATGGCTGTTAACTGATCCTATGCTATAGGAACGAACGGGTACCTAAAAACAAGAAAACAACCGTTCACTATGAAATCTCGATGACTACTCGTGCTGTGTTGTGTGAGAGATTTATTAGAAAGCTGAGTTACTTTATATGTTTTCCACTACAATCTATAATAAATCTTCAAAGTAGAGGACACGTTTTATTGGAGAGTACCAACCAAAGTATATACTACCAAAAATTATTTGTAGAAGGATAAAGACAAACTGTTTATTTTGATTTCAGTTTTGATCTAGTTGAACTGTACCAGCCGCTTAATATTGAAGTAGAGAAAATTGCAGAAACAGGTACAAATATTTTATTTTAATACACTATTTTAAAATTCCTTTGACTTTGTCTACAGACATTTGATAATGTTAACAAAAAATTCTTATCTTACAGGAACAAGTTGACAAACTCTAGCTAAAACTAAAAAGGTTTGTTTTTTCAAACATAAACGAGGCATCAGAAGCTTAGGACAGGAGCCAATTTACAACATAAAGAAATAAGACAGAAGTGAAAGGCAATCCATAAGGCAGACTGAAATGGGAATATTATAAAATATTACAATCTTCTGACAGATTTGAGGACTTTAGGACAATTTGTAGGTAGTTTCTGACAATGTATCGTTATCATCATCAGTGGCATTACATCTTTCTTCAGAACAATCCTCCATTCACCCATGTGTCTGCCAACTCTTCTCCATGTTCTAATTCCAATATATTTTAAATTATCCTCTAGGTTGTCTCGATACCTAAATCTTGGTCTTCCTCTGGCTCATTGTCATATCAGCCCTCTTTTGTAAAAACCTTTCTGACTGTTGCACCTACCTTTTGCCTGATTAAATGCAAGCCTATTAATTAAATGATTCAATCCATGTAAGCCTTGCTATATTAATGAATTTTATGTCAGGTTTCCCAAAGCTTCTATACAACTCAAAGTTGTAATGTCTGTGTTATAAACCTTGTTCTTTGTAGTAGTATCTTTGTAGTAGGTGTATTTGTAGGTTTAAATTGTAGTATGTTTTAGGTTTGATTTACTTTTTGAATTTGTAATTGATTGTAAAATATATGGTATAATGCTTATTAAATTATAAACATTTTTATATAACAATTTTATAATACAAAGTTTATAGCAATAATATTTCTTAGTATTTTCTAAGGGTTTTGAAAACTTTTGGACCACTT